>JBBPBX010073238.1:0-17881 GCA_038048925.1 Garcialebias charrua | reverse complement strand
TTTTCTTAAAGAGACACGCTGCTTGCTCCCTCACTATTCATCCTTCGGTTCAAACAGTCTCTTACTGCCATCCAGTGGTCAAAAAAGGCACTACAAACAAAACAACCTACCAACGTTTCTTCTTAAATTTGACAATAATTATTACCGGTAATTATTGTCAAATTTCAAACAATAATATCATTTATCGCAATAATTTCTGAGACAATTAATTGCCCCGCAAAATTTGTTATCATGACAGGCCTATAAGCACGTATCTCACGTATCTCTGTAAAAAAACGTTTCAAATAAAGACTGCATCCATTATCACCCAATAGGCTTTTATGTGAGCAAATAAGAGGAAGTCCACTTTTTCAGATTGCTCACTTTGAAGACGAATGAACTTAACAAAAGACTCAAAGATCATCCATCAACTGTTGCAGCAGCTAACATTAGTCTCTGAGATTAATGGCTTTAAGTCAGAAAACTGTGGAGCACAACAACGCCAGATTTACTGAGGGTTTATTCTGTTTGTCAAGGGAAGGAACGACTTGCACAAAAAATTAGAGTGCTAAAAACTAGCAAACTCACTGGAAGCCAGACTAGCAGTGTGATCTATATAAATGATCTATATAAATGATCTATATAAATGTGAGACTCCTGCTTTGCTGCAAATAAACTAAAAGCATTTTCTTTACGCATCTCTCTTTAAGTGTGACGTATAATTCTGAGTACTCATGTTAATTTGGATCATGTTGTTGATGATTCACGCCTTTTTACATTTTAGGGTTTTGACGTAGGGCACGAGGACTTGGAGTCTCTCCCAAACCAGCTTGGCTCTACATAATCATATTAGACTGGATTCCTCCGTGCACGGTGCCATGGGAAAGTGACCTGAGTGTGAAAACAACAGTTCCAAGTACAAAGAATGCGTGTTTGATCTGCAGTTCAACAGTTACTCATTATAACAATGACTCTGGGCGTATGTGTGCATGTGCACGCTGCAGAGTGAAGGGCAGATCCAACTTTGTGTTTGTGGTAGGCGCATGCCGTGAAGGCAGAGATGTCGTTTATTGACTTTGGACACACAAAATCAAAATAAACCACAAGCTGATAAGCGTTATTTATCCAGCTCATTGTGAATGTCACTTTAGGTGAAGTATAGTCACACCAGAGTTAATTACTTTTTTCAAAGGAGTAACGACACACAAACAGTCATTGTGAAGCCTAACCTCCGGAGTAAGTAAGCTGAATCTGTTCATCAATGATCTCCAGGGCGATGAAGTCATGCTTCTCGTTGAACCTGCCGTTGTAGAGAAGCAGCGCGTTTCTTTCTCTCGTGGCAAACCTACAGAGAGATACATGTTAGTTTATTGGAGATAAAGCCCACCTTAAAACAAAAAAGGATTTCAGTACAGGTGTTGCATCAATGAAGGGGACGTGCCCCCCTCACATTTGAACAATGTTCATTTGTATTTCACTCAACGCTGTTTTTATTGGTGAACAAATCCATTCCACTTGATTAATAGAATAGTCAAACCACTAAAAGTCCACTCCAGGTTTTCCTGGTTACCTACAACTCTCCACACAGTGTTTCTCCTCTGCGTCTCCTGCCTTGGGAGGATGCTCACAGGGGGAAGAGGGGAGACATTTCTGTGTTGCGCACTAGCTTAGCGAGCTTAGTGCAGGCAATTGCTGACTGGGGGAGGTTGGGATGCTTGAGAGGTGGAGTGCTACATCTGTAGCATCTTAGCTAGTATTGCATACGGCTAGCTTAGCGCTAGGCTAAGTGCATGACGCTGTAAGACGCTGTGTGTTAAGGTGCATTTAAGTTTAAATTTCTTTAAAAACCCACAACTTACTATAGTGCTGGCCTGATGCAGTGTGTTAAAGTACATTAAAGTTGAAATGTCTTTAAAAACCCACAGCTGAATTTCCACAAACTTGGTGAGAAACATGCTTTAAATGTGTGGAATTAAAGTAAGAAAATCTAGGTGAAATGTTGCTCTTTTAAACTCAATTCAATTCAAAAATACTTTATCAATCCCCAAAGGGAAATTAAATGTTGTGACTCATTGTCCTCGTTTCATTAAGAGATGTTATAGATGCTGATGGCTGTAGGCAGGAAGGATCTCTTGTACAGGTCCGTCCCACAGTGGATCCGAAGAAAATGGCCACAGATGCTGTCCGATCCGTCCACCCAGACTCGGCTGGACTCTTAGTTCCCCAGAGCTGCAGGAACATCCCAATCCAGGGAAGAACTCCTCCCAGAATGATGGCCACTCTTCCCAGCAGCCTGCTGAGCTCCTCGTTGCTGCAGACAGCCAGCTGCAGGTGTCGTGGGATGATCCCAATCCTTCTGCTGCCACAAGCCGTGTTTCCTGCTAGTTCCATTATCTCAGTGGTCAGGCACTCAAGCACAGCCGGCAGGGAGATGGGAATGCATCTAGGGTGCCTCCTTTTTCAACTCATTTGACATTTGGGACCGTAGTTTAGGTATTATTTGAGCTTTTCAGATGTTAATCAGCAGCTCCCGGTTGTAAAAAACAACATCTTGTTGTTATGATTATGCATCATAACAAATATACAAAAGTACATTTTAAAAAAAATTGTGGTTTCTTTGTATTCATGGTTTTCTGTACGTTATTCACCTTTAAACAGGAGCCATACACAACGGCACACAGTTGTAAAGGTTGTTGTAATTGAGCACTCTGGATTTGAGCAACAGTAAGGTTTCTGAATGGAAGGATTACTGCAGATGTTAAAATACACCAGAATGCAGGGAATGACATCTACTTTATTCACATTTTACATTACCCCCCCACCCCCACATTACAAAAACTTCTGACGCCAATGGATTTCAGTGAGGTGTTACTGAAAGCTTAAACTCACGTGTCCTGCCTGACAATATCTCCAACTCAAACAGACCAAAAGCGAGAAATATTTTTATGATAAAGCTCTGGCGGAAAAGTTCCTTGCCTCAAAGAAGCAACAGTTTTCCTGTCTGTAAAGATCAATGAGCATCTCACCATTAATGTGTGTACGGAGGACACACAGTTCAGATGTGAAGTTGTGTCCTCATGTTTGGAATGTTAGGTGAGGGCAGAGGAGTCAGCCGACAGATGCCAGCGGGGCGAGGAGGGCAGGAAGTCAGGATGGCTGCAGCCAAACACTGATAAGGAAAACATCACACAGCCTTTCCTGTTTTCACGGCACTACAAACCTCTCTCGCCCTCACACCGTCGATGATTTCCAATATCAACCCCGCCTTGATGGTTACAAACAAAGCGAGTGGTTAAAGTTTTTTTCTCTCCTTAATGTGTGGTTAAAACTTGCAAGGCTGGGTTGTTTCCCCCTCCAGCTGTTTCAGTTTTATGCGAGTGTGTGAGAAACAACCCTCGTTAAGTTAAAAAATTCATATGTGGTGCTGTGCTGCCTTCTCTCACCTATAAACGTCTTCAGGGGAGGGAACGGAGGCACAAAGGAAACGTGTGTGCGTGTCCTGACACGCCCCAGCTGACACACTTTAGCAGTCTACACTCAGCTTTTAAAAAAATGCAACTCACACCTGCTACCCGCAAAGTGAATCACAGCCAGACAACCCGAAGCATTGTTTGATTTTTAAAAGCTGGATTCAGCCATAACAACAGAATTATAGTCAGCATTTAAATAGTTTATAAAAGTATTTTTGGTGGCCATGTTTAGCCGCCATATTAGCATAATCAGCTAACACAAACTTTTAGTCCGAGTCATGTGTGGCTACATTGACCATCTTAAAGTAGGGTTGGACGATACGGACCATAATTAATATCTCAATATTTTAAGATGAATGGTGATATACAGGCACGATATAAATACAGGGAGTCCTCGACTTACGACGCCCTCGACTTACGGCAATCCGGACTTACAAATGCGCTCCATTGAAAAACATTGCATCGAGTTACAACGGAGATGCGACTTTACGGCGGAAAATACGGTACCGAAACTGAAACTTTGGGGAGCTTGGGAGCAGGAAACGAAACTTAGAGGAGCTTGAAACTTACAGGAGGGTGGGGGGTTTCCACTGACGCGCTCAGGAGCAGGCAGCAGGCAGATCGGAGTAGATGGAGGAAGAAATGACCAGCTCCCAGTAAGAAATTAACTCTTTTCCCTGATAATGTGTTAGGATAGGCTAAGTATTGAACGTGCCGTGTTAGCTAGCTAACCGTTTGTAAATAAAGTTCTGTGCATGTTTATGGACCAGTATGTACGCTTGTTCAGTCTCATGTCGATAAACGGGTGTGCGGCGCAGCGTTAGCTTGCAGTTTCCGACTTACGGCAAAAATCCGGACTTACGAACACCACGTGTAATGAGTTCCGACTTACATCAAAATCGGGTTACGAACAATGCGTAGGAACTAGGGGTGTAACGATACACAAAACTCACGAGACGAGACGAGACAAATCACAGATCTCGCGAGAACGAGACGAGATTTTAACATTAGTTCAAGAAAACTTCAAAGATCGGTTTTATGCCGCAAAAAGGCTTTTATTCTGTTTTAACATGTATTACAAACCCAACTGATGTCTTCATTTTACTGATTGAATCTCCTTAGACCTTAGAACGTTCAACTTTGTTAAAAAAAATAGATATTCACGCAGGACTTTCCAAAAATTGAACATAAATATCCGCATCAGCGCTGAATCTGCAGCCGTCACTCACCAGTGTTGCCAGATTGGGCGGTTCACCGCGATTTTCCTTCTGACTTTTGCGGGTAAAGAGTGCTTTGGGTGGGTGGGACTCTATCTGGCAACACCGGTCACACCGGTGTTTACACGCGTGTCTTTACATTCGGGGCAGCGTCGGCAGCGCCGGGACCCTCCATCAATGTAGAGGCGTCTGCGGCACCGGGACCCTCCATCAGTAGTTGGGGCGTCTTCTATAGCAACTTCATCCGGCGAAGCCATGCTGTCCGTGACGCTGACTTGCTAGGGGCTCTGCTAGCGCTAGCATTAGCATCTCGCGAGACAACGTTACCTCTCAACGAGAGATATCGCGGGAGTTTAATATCGCGAGATCTCGTACAACGAGATCTCGTTACATGCCTAGTAGGAACGGAACTCGTAACTCGAGGACTCCCTGTATGAATATTTTTTTCTTTCCATGAAGTTAAGTATAATTATAACTCAACGTAGAAATATAGATATAGACGATATAGACCCATCTTTTATCGCAAATGAAATTATCTCAATATATTTTTTAAATATCAAGATATCGATCAGCCCTATCTTAAACTTTTCCAAACGTTTCAGTTCAAAGTACAAAGTATGTTGGAAAATTAATAAAAAGAAGCTAGACTGACACGTGCTCTGTCCAAACCACGTCAACTCTCACTTCTGTTTGATGTATATATTTTAAATATTCATTGCAGAGCTGTTTTGATCTTGGCCATTTTGACATTACAATATGAAGGGATGGTGAAAAATGTCTTACGTGAAAGAGACGGTGAAGTGGAACCTTTGCCGCAGGCCTCTGAAGGTGATAAAAGACTGCCCAGGGAAGCTGCGGGTGGTCATCTCACAGTAGGGCGTCTCGTGCTCCTTTGGACACCGGCACAGGAAACCACCCGTGGGCCGGTTGACACATTCCCCACCGTTCTTACACACACCAGGAACACACTGGCCTGTGGACGCATTCAGTTCACAGTGCTCGCCTACAAAGGGAAGAAATAAATCTAGATTTTTAGCCAGTCAGTTTACTGTAAAACACTGTGACTTGTATATACCTTAGCTGATCTAAAATGCAAACGTTATGCTATCTGTTTGGAATTATAGGATGATTGTATGTCAATTTCAATGTCACAAAAATATCTGAAGCTTCTTTTGAGCTTTTGAGTCTCCAGCTTATAACAGCTGAGGACAGGCCTCTGTCCATCTAAACTTCAGGTACACTGACAATCCAGTTGACAGGCCTTTGATGGAAAAACAGAAACAAAGAGATTTAAAAATATATACAGTCATCCCTCGTTAGATTGTGGTTCACTTCTTGTGGCTAGTGTTTCCCCTAAGTCACTTGTCTCGACAGGGCGCTCTTGTCTTCTAGGATTTTTGTCGAGGGGGGATGAGGGGATGGTAGAGAGATGTACGCTACTTTTGTGCCGGCATTGGGGGGATGCGTGAGAGAAACGAGTGCTATGTCATTAGCTTTTTAGCTAGCGTGTCTGTATTGCACGTCACTAGCTTAGTGCTACATCAGTGCAGGCAGTTGTCAGGGGGGAATCGTGGGTGAAGGACAGTTCAATAGGTAGGACGCACGGTTCTGTTGACAGGGCGGGGCACCCTCCTTGTATAACGGTAGAGGAAACACTGTTGTGTGTACTGTACATTCATCTCATCATCATCTTCATTGTCATCGCCAAAGTGTTTAAGAGCATATGAAGTATTTTTAGAGAGTAGGAAAGGTATCTAGGGGTGTGAGAATGGTTTATAAAGCCTTAAGCCTATATAAATAATAAATATAATGCCGTTACTTTGTGGATTTTCACCTACCGCGGGAGTCTGGAACGTAACACACGCTATAGGTGAGGGATCATTGTATAGAGGTATATAATACTGTTCCTCTATTAAGCTCTAGATGGACTGAACTCATACTGACAAAAAGCTTGTACCATAACCCAATGGCCCGGGAAAAGCAGAGTGACAGATCTGGCAACTCCATTATCCATTAGATCTGATCTTATAATCACTGCAACATGGTCACATGACCCTGAAACACGTACCGGTACTGTATAGTTTAATTTAATTGTCACCACTCCATCATGCTGCTAAACGTTTTCTGTTAGTGAGTTTAACTTCCTTTACTTTTACAATCAAAACATGTAGAAAGCCAAGTGGGCAAGATTATCAATACACGAATGACATGCACAAAACAAATGGGTAAAGAAATGGAAAAAAAAAACACATATCCTCATATCTCTTAGTGATGAAACTGGAACTTATTAGAATGATCAAATCTACCTGTAATATAAAACACAATATAGTTTTCATTACTTGCAGTAGTATTCCATCATGGGAAATTCCTCTTTAACGATTCTGTTGATGCAGCTTTGCTAAAAAAAATTGCAAACCGAGTCCAACTTCCTGGAGTAATTTAAATTCCTTAGACCTCTTTCTGTCAGAAATATCTTTAGCTGTAGGTGCTCCTGTGTCCCATGCAGTTTGTCAAACTGTTATCCAGACAACATCCCCTCATCCAGATAACACACAGACCCCCCCGACAATACAGCTTGGAACCAGCTAATGGCCCTTCTCTCCTCAATGTAATCCTTTTTTCCGTGGTAGAATTATAAGGATCTGATTCCCTATAATGTAGGAAACCCAAGGAGAACAGAATGGGCCCCCCTGCTGTCATCAGGCTCATAATGGTCTCTGACTATCAGGACTTGAACTGTGACCTTCAAAGATGACACAACGAGATGTGGGGAAAAGAAATATGGTGGATGAGTGGAGAAGATGACATGAGTGGTAGGAGACGGAGGCGAGAAGCCCTGTGAGTGACAAAGGCAGGTATAATCAGGTAATTACATCAGATAGGGTAGAGGAAGCGAAAGAAACGAGGCAGCGTCGAGAATAACAGATGGAGAGGAGGCATGAGGGCTGTCTGAGAACCACAGCACTCTGTTAGAGAGAGACAGTAGGGCAGCGACAGTAAGGTATCACATTTGCAAGGGGGAAGTATGAGATGAAGATCACTGACATTGGGAAATATTTTGCAAAGTGGTTGCAGTGGGAACAATGAATACTTCCAAGTCTTCCCGCATGCTTTGGCCACATGAATGTTGTACAGCATTAGTATCATTCCCAGCTTTGAAGCAAATACCACCAGTTAGTTATTTTTCTCATCGATAAAGCCTAAGTTTGAACTTTTAACGGGTTTACTTTTATGTAAACAAACTGTAATGATTTTTTCCCCTGACTGCTCCCTTCCTCAGGGGTCGCCGCAGCAAACTAACTTATACCGAGACTTGACAGTTGTTTTTATGCCAGATGCTCTTTCTGACGCAACCACAGACCAACGAGCTACCACAGCCCTTTGTGTGGAGCAGAGAGCTGTCGACTAGGGCGCCCGGGGAACAGATGGTGGGGCTCAAGGGCATTGCTGAAGGGCTAAGACTGGGGCAAATGAGTGTGTGGCGCAGTTGCTAAATGGCGGTCACCCCTGGACTATCAGATTGGACTGTCTAGTGTGCTTCGTCTATTCCCACATTTTGATGTTGCTGATGCGGGGGTCGTCGACCTTCTGATGACAGGCTTTTCTTCTTTAACCTCTGTGCCACCACTCCCCTCCCAGCCTGTTGGGAGTACAGTTCAAAAGTTTGCCTCGCTGAAGGTATGGGGGTGCATTAGTCCATCTGGCATGGGCAGCTTACACGTTTGAAAATGCTCCATCGATGCAGAAATTTAAGAACGGGTTTTACAGCAACTTGTGCTTCCATCCAGACTACATCTTTTTCAGAGAAGACCTTACATAAAATCCATAAAAACAGCATGGCTTCATAAAATAAAAATAGGTGCTTAAATGGCCTGCCTGCAGACCAGACTGCTCACTCATAGAAAACATTTGCTGCATCATGAAATGAAAAATATAGCGAGGCCAACCTAGGACAGTCTGTTGAAGAACTAGAATCCTATGTCAGACTAGAACGGGACAACGTTCTCCTCTAAAAAGTCCAGCACCTAGTCTCCTTAGTGCCTGGATATCTGAAGACTGTTGTTCTAGGAGAGATGTATATATTTTTTTAGTTTAACGTTTGATATTTTATACTATGGTCTACTTTTTAATAAACTACGAGTTTATGAGCTTTGCAAATCCTTGCATTTTGTTTCCATTTAATAATAATAATAATAATAATAATAATAATTAATTCAATTTATAACGCACTTTTCATTACTGAAAATCTCAAAGTGCTACACATATATTGAATGCTACACACATTCATAAACCGGTGGCGGCAGACTACCATGCAAGGTGCTTTCCAGTCCTACCGGACATTTTACATTTTAAACGCCTCAGCTTTGTCACAACGGATTAAAGTATTTTAAATTAGAGCTTAATTAAATCAAGTAAATCTGTAAAATTACAGTATATCCAAGAAAATCTGATAGAAAAAGAGCAAAAACACCCAGTGTGTCACTGAATAAATTTTCTACCTTCATCTATCACAAGGGAAGTACAAAAAATTTTTTTCTCGTATAGTAGACCAGTGTTTCCCCTACCATTATTTAAGCCGAGTGCCCCGCCCTGTCAACAGAACCGTCCATCCTGCCTACTAAATCCCCCACCCAGCTCCCCCTTGCTCCCAAAGCAAGTAACCTGGGGAAATCTATGCAATCTTTTTAGAAGCCACAAATGTTGACTTTCATCCCATCAGTACAGGATGTATTCATTCACTGATTGGAACTACCGGTACAAGTTAAATGTTTATTATTGGTAACTGCAAATATGTGAGTTTGGTTGAAAGGTTAGATTCAGTCGCCATTCCATCATCTACAATAACAATTCTTCAATACTTTTTTTTTTTGCAAAGGTGGCTTTGTCTGCAGAGTTACAAAGAAGGTTTTCTTTTCCTGCACAGGGGTCACCCTCGAGTTACAGCAGTAGGTTACAACTTTAGGTTAGGTTAGGTTACAACGTTTTGGCAGTTTCGTTCCAAGTTCAAAGGATCAAAAAAGGTATTTTATAGTGAGATATTTTAACCTAATAAGGAGATACGTTAACTAACTCACCAGTGAAGTCTTCCTGGCACTCGCAGGTGTATCCCCCCTCCCGTCTGCGGCACCTCCCATTGTTCTTACAAGGCCCAGAGTAGCAGAGGTCTATCTCAGTCTCGCAATAGTCTCCGGTAAAACCAACTAGACAGCGGCACCGGAGCCCATTGATGGGGTGGATAGGCCGAAACAGAACCGTGTTTGAGGAGATAAAGGGAGGAGAGCTGTCGAACTTCAGCACCGACACACACTTCATGTAGTTCTCACAGGGCTCTCGGAGGCAGATGTTATCATCGAATGGTAAAACCTGAAAGGAGGATGACATTTTAGCTACAATAAAGTCCAACACTTATTTTAGGATTTTCCTGTCCAAGTTTTCACTCGTGTTCTAACCTCCTGAGAGGATATGAGCCTGAGCAGAGTCCGGTTGAGGTAGATCTGCTCCTGTAGGTCCTCTGAAGGGAAAAACGTCCCTTTGCCCGAGGTGCCGCCTGGCTGCAGCGCCGAAAAGGTCACATTAAGGATGGAGCCTTGCACGTCTGTGTCGTTTTGGATGTTGAACACAAACACAGCTTCCCGTTTGGTGGAGAGCACAGCCGCCACACCTTCTAGGAAGAGGCTGAGCAGGGGTGAGAGGAAGCGCTCCTGCGACATGTTCTCCAGACGTACCGTGATGCTGTTGGTCAACATATCGTCGGTGATGATGGTGACACGCAGGGTGCAGAGCGCAACGACACGATGAATACCATCTGAAAAAAGAAAGAACATGTATGTAAGTGCCGCTTACATTAAAACCCTTTGAAGTCAAAGTCAAAAGTCAAAGTCAACTTTATTGTCAAAACTGCAATATGTACAGGACATACACAGGATTGAAATTGCGTTTCTCTCAGTCCCTCGATGCAACAGTAAACATTTAAACACTAAAACATTTAATAAACATAAGCATAAAATGAAATAATAAAAGTGTAATACTGTCCTGAGTTTTTGCATAGTAGTACTGTATAAAAGTGTAAAAAGTATATCTATAAAATAAAATGAAAGTTCTGGCATTGACATTTGTAAAGAAAGGCTTTGGTTTGAAGAAAAGGAGTAACTTTGATGGTCTGATGAGCTAACGGCTAGTCTGAAGAAGGCTAAGGACTAGGGATGCACCGATACCAGTATCGGGTATCGGTCCGATACCATGTGCGTTTACTCGTACTTGTACTCATAAAAGGGCTCCGATACTACAGGACCCGATACCAGTTTCATTTCATTTCATTGACTATGTAAGAGTTCAAATGTAAAACATTTTATTTTTTTGTACAAGTTTGGACATACTTTACAGATTACCAATAGTAATGTACTTTGTTTATTTATGTTTGAAGTGTCTAATGAAAATAAACAGTTTAAGTTAATTAGAATGATTTTTAAAAATATTAATTAGTACTTGTATCGGTACTTGGTATCGGCAAGTACTTTAATGTAAGTACTTGTACTTGTACTTGGTTTTCAAAAATCTGGTATCGGTGCATCCCTACTAAGGACCAAAGGAGATGGCTTCTCCTTGAAAACAACAGCATAAAAAAAATCAATGAGGTTAGACTGCAAATGCAATTTTTAAAGCTTTATTTAAGATTTAAAATTGCATAAATCTATTTCAGTTTTGTCACAGCTTTGGCTAGCCATTAGCTTGCCAGTTCATAATTTACACTTCAAACTGAGGTTATCTATGGGGCGGCCGTGGCGTAGTGGTAATGGCAATCGTCCCCCGATCGGAAGGTTGGCGGTTCGAATCTTGGTTCCCCACACCATGTGTCGTTGTGTCCTTGGGCAAAACACTTAACCCCGAGTTGCTCCCGGTAGGACTGGAAAGCACCTTGCATGGTAGTCTGCCGCTACCGGTGTATGAATGTGTGTAGCATTCAATGTGTGTAGCACTTTGAGATTTTCACTAATGAAAAGTGCGTTATAAATTGAATTCATTATTATTATTATTATTATTATTATTATTATTATTATTATTATTATTATTATTATCTATAAAGCTATCTACTGTGAGAAATATATTAATTATTCATAACTTTTCCCACAAAGTCCCTTTTGAAAATATCCAAACTCTACATTTAGAGCATTCGTTCTTACATTTTTCTATTACATAGTACTGTAAAGTACAGAGTGGTAGGACTTTTTTATGTAGATTGTATAATGTAACGAATACTAATAGCAATAAACATCCAAAAAAATAAATCAGGACTAAAAGTTTGAATCAGAGTATCACACAGCCTACAATTGTTGGAGGCTAGTTGGTGACTCAAAATTGTGAGAAAAATTCACACATTTTCTGTTGCAGTCTTAATGAATTCTGAGTTTGCGACCATGTGACCAGCAAGCCATGTAGCTATGCTTTACACAGCCAATTTATGAATATCATGGCCATTTTCTGTGTACACAGCTTGCAAAACTACATTCTAAGCTGCACACATTATTTTCTTGCCCAAACTATCGTTGCACCATCGTACTGACCTTGCCTCGGTTCATACCCACCTTGTCAGATCTTTATGATTTAATCTGCTACAACGCACTTTGGACCTATTTGTTTATTAATTATTTAGCTTTTTGGGTATGAACAATCAGGGCTGCAGGCTTGAATGTTTTCTCATGGAAAGTTCCCATGCTGTTGCCAAAATACACAACGGGGCTCTAGAATTATGGAAACTAAACCGAGAAGGGTTTGCAACACCCTGCCACTATCTTGAGAGAAACTTTATTGCACAAGTTCAAAATTCAAGCTACAAAACTGACTGCTAATGACGAGAAATTTGAGAACAGCTGACACCATTTTAAGACATTTCAGAGACCTCCTTGCAAATGTAACTCGCCATCTAGTAACCGACAATTGCAACTCAGTGACATACTGGTTTTACTGCCTGATTTTACAACTTTGTTGTCCAAACACATCAGTCATTAGAGAATTACTTGAGCCAACTTCTAAATCTATTGGACAGTTTATAATACTAACCCTGGGATGGCTTGAACCACAATTTTCAAAAGCTATACCCTCAATACTTCCAGGAACAAATAATTTTCAGTGTTAAAAAACCAACAAAAACCCCCCCCAAAAAAACAGCGAAGATCTTAAAAATATATTGTTTGAGGACCTGGCAAGCACTAATATAGGGTCAAAGACATCAATAAGAGAACAGCTGTCTGACTTTAAAACAGACAAATAAAGAAGCAAAAATATTTGGTATGTGTAACATTAAAATATAATAAATTAAATCATTACAAAATGCCTCGAGTGTATTAAGAACTTGAACCTTCAAGCCCCTCAATGCCTTTTAATACCAGTGGTGCTTTTCCATTTCTTGCCAAGGTTTGTTTCTACTCTACTTTCTTACCTGTTAACAATGTCTTTATGTTCCAAGTTGGATGGGCTGATTATTATCATAGCAGGTGCAAAGCCAGTACCAAAAAGTATCAGTTACACTGTAGTACTGATAATGGAATACCAAAAATAGCCAAGCCATGCTGCACACCACTTAATTAAAAAAGTACGATAACTGATAAGCGCAATAACTTTTTTTGTACAACCTTAGTTGAGATTCAGAGAGAGCCAAGCTGACGTGCAATGATGTGGAAATTAATTAATAGTACTGTACCTTAAGTATTTGGTTGCTACTGCTTAGTGATTCTTTCATGAGAAACCTTCTGAACCTATTGAAGGTTTTTCATGCAAGAAAGCCAGCTATATAACTGTTCATTGGATTATACATTTGCCAGTTGATTGAATAAAGTATTTTCCAGGCAATGTGATCTGATTAGAGTCTGGATTGTGTTTAATTAGATCTGTCAAGAGTTTCATTCCTGAAAATCTTTGAATATTTTCCCATACTGCCTCTAACTATGGAAGGAGCAAGAAGGCTGCGGGCCGCTAAGGACACAGACCGAGTGAAATACAGCTGACGACAGGTGGTGAGGCCACATGAAATTTACAGGGGAGTATAATACTGTTGAAGAGACATGGGGCGCTGGGTCAGATTGCACAGCTTCGCAGCACAAAACGGAGCACGAGTGTGTCATACATGTGTGCGATCGGGATGTTTAATGGTTGGGGGCAGCTTTAAAGGTGAAAGGGTGCTACTGATGCTTGGCCACAGGTGCCATGCCGCTGTCATAGATGGGATCGCTTCTCAGAACCTCGCACACAAAAATCAGAGACGGTCAGTCTGTAAGAACGGAGCGTGGACAGGAAAGTCAATCATCCAGCCTCTCGCCAACTCAACTCCTAATGCACAAAGCCAAATAACTCGCATCAAAAAACGTCAAGAAAATCAGATTGTTTTATGCATTTAAATGGCTGGATAGCCTACACAGTAAGAAAAAAAATCCGTAAAAAAACGGAAAATGTCCTGGTAATTTTCTGCCAGTACATTCTCCGTTTTTTTACAGATATTTCCGTAAACCCTAAAACGGATTTTTCCCGTAATTTAACAGTTTTTTTAATGTATAATTTACATACATTTCTGTTAATCTAGGGTGCCAGGAAAATGGAGTCCTCTTTCGCGCTTCTTCTCAAAGGTTCTTGTTCCCAGGGTGCTTTGCGCGAAAAAAAAATGGAGAAACCCCTGTAAAAAAATGATAACGGAAAATTCCTTCACACTTCCACAGTACATTTACCTGTTTTTTTACGGATTTTTTTTACAGTGTAGACTGCCAAAAACACACAGAAAAGCAGTCACACATTAACAAGTCATTAAGCAGCAGCTGTGATACATCGAACTGATGTAATGTGACGGATTCTAGGTGCTCATTCACCACAGTGCTAACAGACGGAGTGTCTACTCCACACCTGTCTCTCCCTGTGTGTCTGGGAATACAGCATTATCCCACTTGCCGCCAGAAATCCATCACCTGTCTCTCTTCAAGACACACATCCTGTATGGACCCCATTATATTGTGTACACAGTCATGATTTAGGAAATACCGCTCTACCTTGATGGCTTAATGTTTCACATGGACACACGCGCTCAAACACTATACCAGCAACGTCAAATTACTACCAAGTAGGTCTTGACGCAATCTGTTACCAGTGGGGCAAACCAAACACTTACAGTACAACCCTTAATGCACGTTTATACGCTCTCCTTCCGCAACTACATATCCAAACTGCCTGTGTCTTTTTACAGCAAGACAAAGAAAGCTATCTTTAAAACTCAATTAAATGCATTCTGGACAAAGTTTAATAAAAATACTGTAGTTTTATATTGGAATATTTTTTACAAGAAGCTTTTTTGCTTTCTCTTTCTTTCCAGAGGATCGCTACAAACTCTTTTTATAGAGCCCACCAGCTGCTAGCATAGGGTCACAGAGACGAAGAGAGGATGGGCTGGACACTGGAAAGGGTGCGTCAGGGGGTACACAGCATGGAAAAAACAATCTGCATGTAAAAACATGCCATCACTTATATAGGCACCAGAAACAGATATACTGATTTAACAGAGCATAAGCAAACTCAAGGCTGAGGTCGTGCTAAAAGTTTAAGAACATGGCAGCTGGGCATTTTTTTAATAGTTGAACATAGTTTGCTCCTCACCTGCGTAGCTTTTTGGATGCAAATGAAAACTGTGGCATTCCAAGCTTTTACATAAAAGTGAGGTGGATTTGCCATGTCCTGCATCACCGAGAACATACAAACATTAGCATAAGATTTTTAAAGTTGCGCTTGAAGCTCCGGAGGAAAAAGTTTACGAACTGTGCACATTCTGTTGTGACAAAAATACACACAGCTCCACCGGTCGACCCCAATAACAACGATTAGCTTGTTTATGCTACAACGGATGGGCACCAATTTACCAATTTTCCCCTGCCTCGTTGTTTTGAGACTTCACACCAAAAGTAGGGATGTCCCAGTTTATTATGTAGTGTAAGGGGAGGGCAAAAATATGGGACAACAATTTCTTCCGTTTAATGAGAGAATTTTCTATAAATAAACATGCAAATGGAACGGTTCTTTAAAAAAAATCATTGTTACAACCATTCTAATGTATACAGTAGTTGGTTGCATTTTAATGCATTATGTTTGGTAGAAATTCCTTTTCTTTAACAAGTATGGGAAAAATATATATAACTAACGGTAAGCCTGTTGCAAGGTTAACAGCATACTGGACGTCTAACAAAACAAATACAGGTACCGTAGTACCCGACTTACGAACGAGTACTGTTCCTACGCACTGTTCGTAAGTCGAAAATAACGTAAGTCGGAGCACATACAATTTTTTTAAAATAAATTAATAAATGTACAGTACTGTACAGTTACCAAGCACTTAGCCTATCCTAACACAGTTTTTAAAGATGAAGGAGTGAGTTGAATTGTCTCCCTTTCACATAAAGGGAGCTAGCTCACTTTATGTGAATGGAGCCTGCTAAGGAGGAGGGAGACAATTCAACTCACTCCATCTTTAAAAACTGTGTTAGGATAGGCTAAGTGCTTGGTAACTGTATAGTACTGTACATTTATTTATTTATTAAAAACATTTTTCAATGAGATGCGTTACGTAAGTCCGAAACGTTGTAAATCGAGGATTACCTGTACAATATTTCACATCTGTTTATGCCAAAATACACCAATAACTGTTGATGGTGTCCCATTTTGCAGTGGACACTATCAATCTACTTATTGTAACTTTAAGTTAATACTTAATGCTGCTTCATAGCTTAAATGCCGTTCCCATAACTTTACTGCTAAATGAAGTGTTGTGTTTTTGTAGATGTAAAGTCGTTTTATAGCTTCTGTTAAATGTATATTATGTCTGAATGGAGAACTATACACAATAATTCGTATATACCTGAACCTAGGGGTGAACAACAATTCAATATCGATATATGTCACAAGAAACTTTTATTCATTAACGGTGATATGAGTTTTAAGCCCATTTTCGATATTTCAATAGGATTACAGCGTTTCACTGACACGTTTCTTTTTCTGTTTGGGTTGAAGTGGCCGCTTCAGTTTCAACCCGAACAGAAAAAGCCGCAACACAACTACGTTAAGTGCGTGGTGACGTAGATGTTACGTAGAGCTCGAGTCCAGAAGGTGTTAGCAGTAGAAGGCTAGGCTAATCACCAATGTGCGGTAAGTTTTCACTTCAAAATGAGTGCCCATGACGGTCAGAATGTGACTGAACAAGCTTTCACAAGCCAAGACAAAGCAGATGACATAAACGATGAAAGAGGAGAGACTAATTTAGCGGTGTGGAAGTGGTTCGGCTATCTACCGGTAAGATCCGATAAACTACAGTACAGTACAGGTTTCAGTGAGCTGCAAAATGTGATGAGTCGTTCCAACTAGCGGTGGGAACACGTCGAACTCGTTTCACTCGGTAGAATCTGCTGAGAGTCAGAAGATGAAGCACAATAAAAATTTGAGCCAACGTGTCCCTGAAACAACACCCCCAGCTGTAGCAAAAGAGAAACACATGCAGCAGAAGTTTGCTGCATGTGTCATGTTGTTGTTAAATTAAAACTATTAATATCGAAAAAGTTGAGTTTTACTGTACGTTTATGTGACTGTGATTTCAAATTTCTTTGAAGGCTAAATACAAATAAAAGGTGCACGTTAATTTATTTGTACAGTTTTTCTGAGGCTTTTATATTGTTTATATCGATATCGAATTAAACCGTTATCGACCAAAATTAAGAAATATACCGTGATAAAAGCTTTGGCCATATCGTCCAGCCACACCTGAACCCTGTGTGAAAGTACAGATGGTAAATGGTAAATGGAAATGGAGCTTATTTATATAGCGCTTTCCAGCCCCCTATGAGGGGCCCCAAAGCGCTTTACAATACCAACCATCCACCCATTCATACACACATTCATACACCGGTAGCGGCAGACTGCCATGCAAGGCGCCATCCAGTCCTACCGGGAGCAACTCAGATGGCAAATAACGACTTTTACTCAGACTCTGAACACTCCAGAAGTAGAATAAACACTAATAAATGTGACTGTGCCTCACTTATTTGATTGTTACAGTGTAACATAAATACACATGTAAAATAAACAACTCATTAAGTGGAATTATCCTGGGTGGAGTGAATCATATGAACGTGTTTATGACCAAACCACAAGAAATGTGCTACGTGTTTCGTGGCGCTGTTGAAGACAGGGGTGATA
>JBBPBX010073237.1:0-17881 GCA_038048925.1 Garcialebias charrua | reverse complement strand
AAGGAAGGAAGGAAGGAAGGAAGGAAGGAAGGAAGGAAGGAAGGAAGGAAGGAAGGAAGGAAGGAAGGAAGGAAGGAAGGAAGGAAGGAAGGAAGGAAGGAAGGAAGGAAGGAAGGTTCACCAACTCTTGTTCCACTTGAACTGCTCACAGTCCAACTTCTCCCAGACGTCTGCTGGAACCATGTGGGCTTCTTGTGAGCCAGATGTTGATGAACCATGTGGGCTTCTTGTGAGCCAGATGTTGATGAACCATGTGGGCTTCTTGTGAGCCAGATGTTGATGAACCATGTGGGCTTCTTGTGAGCCAGATGTTGATGAACCATGTGGGCTTCTTGTGAGCCAGATGTTGATGAGTTCAAAGGAACATCTTCCTGGATGTCTTCTTCCCTGACCTCTGACCTCTTCTTGGTGTTGTGAGGGGTGTTAGTGGAATGTTTGGAGCTGAGATACGGAGCAGGTTCTGTGAACAGAACTCACCAGAACCAAGGTTTGGGAGTGTGCAGCCAGATGTTTGTCTGCTGAACATCTGCAGAAACAGGAGACATGTTTTCTTTCTCTTGTCTGAGGAAGAACATGTTAATATAGAATAAATTCTGCATAATATCCATGAATTAGTTCCATGGCATGGCCGGAGTGAAACAGGAAGTGACAACAAAGAGGAAGAAGTCTTTCAAAATCTTTGTTTCTACAAGATGTGACTCTTCTTCATCTTTCTTTAATAGTGACTGTGAATAATGTAAAGAAACATCAGACTCTGTGCTCCTGTCTGTGTTAGCTGTTGTAGCAATGATGTGTTTCCATGCAGGCGTTGTCATCTCTCCGTTCCTGCACATGCAAATATCTCCACAACTGTTCATGTGAGCTGCGTGAATTGATTCTGCCATACATCAGTAATGTTCTCTTTCCATGAACGCTTTAGTGTTTATCATGAAAACTGGATGTGACATAGCCTGGCCCTCGCCATTCCTACGCAGCTCCGCTCAATTCTCATTTCCCTTCACTGCTGGGTCTGGCATTTCTCCCATCCACAAGGATGTCTCCGGTAGGTTTTGACCGGACCAATCAGAGAACAGAAGGCGGAGTTTTGAACGACGTCGACTGACGTCGTCATTCAAAATGGCTGCCGCCACGAAGGAATTTTCATCAAAACAAGGTAAAAAACTATTATTTCTCTGCTGAGAAAAAATATAGTTCATAGCTGACGTTATATCAGAAGTGTTCCTGAGCTTAACAGTTCCTAAATCAATTCACGAAATGGTCAAATCTGCTGGATATTAAATAGTTTCGGTTTGATATTTTCCAAACAGCCTCGGGTGCGCTACGAAAATAAATGATAAAAAATCGAATTTTATCTCAAATGTTTCATCTAGGCCAACAGTCAGTAAATTAAAGACATATAATTACACACTGGTGGCAGAAAAAATATCCACCGAGTGGTTTCTGAGCAATTTATCTGATAGCCTGGACCTCGTCAGGCTAAACTAACAAAACTCTGCCTCCTGTTCTCTGATTGGTCCATTCAAAAATCTCCAGGAGAAATCGTTGTCTATGGCAGAGATGCCAGACCCTAGTCCAAAGCGAAGTGAAGGACATGGGTCTGGTATCAACCAGGCTAGATGTGACAGGAACTTGAAGAGAATTGATCCTGTTTCCATTAGAAAGACTCTCAGACACAGAAGCCCACAACCAGAAATAAAACATGATGTCATGTGTGTTCATGTCAAACTGACTGAAATGTGATCAAACTATTGATTTATTCATGAAGCTTTATTGAAGCAGGCAAACCCCGTTGAGAGCACACATCTCTCTGCATGCTCCTCCTGGGCCTGAAGGCAGCCTAACATGCATGTTTTTGAACATGTGAGCCTAACATGCATGTTTTTGAACATGTGAGCTGAAGTCAATAGTGTGCAGCTTCCAACAGGATGGAGGAGAAGAGAAGAAGGAAGACTTAGAGCTCCTGCTGAGGGAGCACTGGACGAGAGCTCACTCTGAAGAGTTCACAAACACCTCTCCTTTCCTCCTGTCACATCAATCAAGTGATGCAGCACATGCAGAGAGCTGCTGTCACTTGTGGCAGTGACATGAAGAAAAGTGAGCGAGACATTTTCTTCTAAACAACATCACTTCATCATTCTCCTTTCTGGCAGCAGGAAAGAGAAGCAGGTGAAGTGTGAGAAAATAAATCAACATCAAGTTATAAAGTTTTATTTTCTTCTTTACTTCTTAAATGCTGACATAAGTGGAGCTCAGGAACTGTTTGGTTCCTCCTCATGCATGTCATGTTGTGGAATGATGAGAATCAAACTCTTGAACTCTTGAGACTTGCAACAAAGGACTGGGAGCAGAGCAGCTGCACATGTTCAGGTTGTGCAGCTGCTCTTGGAGACTGAGAACATGTGAGAACCTTTAGTTTCTGTTCTACATGCATCACTTTGATGCTTCCATCAACTTAGAGACAAATAAAGAGGATTCAAACCTAAAGATTCACATCAACAAGGGACAAACACCTCTGCTGTGTTACTATGAACTGTTTAGCACCACCACCACCAAAGTCTGCCACTCATATTAGCCTGCCTGTGTGTCTGTTAGCAAAATATCTCATGTACCAGTAAATGTATTTTAATGAAACTGTCAGAAAGTAATTGAATGTACACGTACAACAGATTAACTGTAGGAGTTAATCTGATAATTGAGATTAGAAAACACAAACATGGCTAGAACTGAGTCAGTTTTACAGATGTTGAGCAAAAACCAGATGTTGTAGTAGCTGAAAGTAACACAAACTCTGAGAGCTGGCAGCTCACAGGAAGTCTTGTTGTACAGTACATATATGTATGTTGTTAAAAAGTTTCAGTACTGTACAGTACATATATGTATGTTGTTAAAATGTTTCAGTACTGTACAGTACATATATGTATGTTGTTAAAATGTTTCAGTACTGTACAGTACATATACGTATGTTGTTAAAATGTTTCAGTACTGTACAGTACATATATGTATGTTGTTAAAATGTTTCAGTACTGTACAGTACATATACGTATGTTGTTAAAATGTTTCAGTACTGTACAGTACATATATGTATGTTGTTAAAATGTTTCAGTACTGTACAGTACATATACGTATGTTGTTAAAATGTTTCAGTACTGTACAGTACATATACGTATGTTGTTAAAATGTTTCAGTACTGTACAGTACATATACGTATGTTGTTAAAATGTTTCAGTACTGTACAGTACATATACGTATGTTGTTAAAATGTTTCAGTACTGTACAGTACATATACGTATGTTGTTAAAATGTTTCAGTACTGTACAGTACATATACGTATGTTGTTAAAATGTTTCAGTACTGTACAGTACATATACGTATGTTGTTAAAATGTTTCAGTACTGTACAGTACATATACGTATGTTGTTAAAATGTTTCAGTACTGTACAGTACATATACGTATGTTGTTAAAATGTTTCAGTACTGTACAGTACATATACGTATGTTGTTAAAATGTTTCAGTACTGTACAGTACATATACGTATGTTGTTAAAATGTTTCAGTACTGTACAGTACATATACGTATGTTGTTAAAATGTTTCAGTACTGTACAGTACATATACGTATGTTGTTAAAATGTTTCAGTACTGTACAGTACATATACGTATGTTGTTAAAATGACGTCGGTTTAAGAGATTAGAACATTGTAAGAGTGTGGGAAGAGTTTCTAAAGCCTTAAAATATAGAAATACTAAAATAAATACAACGTTCATACTTCACGGTTCTTCACCTGTCGCGGTGGGGGGGACGTAACCCCCACGATAATCCAGGGACTACTGTATAATCTACTCTGTGTTTATGGCAAGCTTTTTACCATATAATGAGGGGAGGGCTGGCCATAGGGAGGTTCAGGATAATTCATGAACGTCCGGTCAGTTCCAGGCTGAACCTCAGTAAATGTGTGGTGGAAGGAAACCTCCCAGAAGTCCATGAGCCCAGACCAGCTGCTCCACACCTTCCAGACTCATCAGGACCTGCAGATGTTTAGGAAGCACCACTCCAGATGTTCAGACGTGTTGATGTGATGAAGCAGACACTCTCTGAGGACCTGCAGATGTTTAGGAAGCACCACTCCAGATGTTCAGACGTGTTGATGTGATGAAGCAGACACTCTCTGAGGACCTGCAGATGTTTAGGAAGCACCACTCCAGATGTTCAGACGTGTTGATGTGATGAAGCAGACACTCTCTGAGGCTCTCAGGCCTCCTTCACTCAGCTGCTCCTCCTACAGCTTCTCCAACAGAACGGGCCCACCAAGGTCCAGACAGACTCTTCAGAGCAGCTTCAAGCAGCATGAAGACATCCTGGAAATGCAGCAGGAACATCTGGAAGTCTTCTCCAGCTGCTGAACTCAGCTGCTTTCTTGCCTGTTGAACGTGGAGCAGGTCAGAAGCTCCTGATGTGGGACTGAAAGCTCCTCAGCCTCCTCACAAAGCCTCACTTTGTCTTCTTCTCTCCTCTTTTCTTTCCAGTCGGAGCTGTAGTCTGATCACTCTGAGGTGTGTAGAAGTTCAGTCAGTCCATCCAGATGTTGGTGCTTTGGAACAAACAGTAAATATCTAACCTGCAGCCTGATGGCTGAAAGATTAGTGTGAAAAATCAACATGTTGTTTGAACAGGTCGTATGAGGCGTTGGTTGAAATGAAAGCAACACAATGAGACTCACACAGCACAGGTGGAGTTAGAATATAAAGTTTATTAAAGCTGGAAGCAGCCGAGCTGCACCAAGTCCTCTCCAGCCCACTCTCCTCTCAGGGGGAGGGGCTTGGCTGCTCACACCTGCTGATGGTTGCAGTAATTGCAGGTGAGGCTTCTATCTGACAAGCAGAACTCCATGTTTATGATTTTACAAAGAGATGCAGGAAGTGAGAGACAAACCTGAAGACAATCCTCATTTGAAAGTTGAAACATGGAGACTGTGAAGACGTTCTCTTCCATGAGCACTAAATGATTTTAGAGACACTGCATTGACGTCCATTCTGATGAAAACTTGAAAAAGTGCTGAGTCTTCAAGAAAACAGAGAAGGACCTGGATCCTCTGCAGTTTGCTGATAGAGCACACAGAGGAGTCGCTGTAATGAAGCTGCTTTTAAACACGTGCAGGGAAAGAGAACACGTGCACAGCTTTTATTCACTGATGTTTGTCTGTTTGACACGGTTCAAGGTCACCTTGGAGCAGAGAGGCTTCTAGAACATTTGATGCAGCTTTGATCCTGTGGGCTGCTTTGACACTTTTTAAGGAGACAGAGAGTGAGAGTGAACTGTGTGGGATCAGCTCTGTTCTTCCAGCGGCGTCCCACAGGGACCACTTCTGTCACCTCTCCTCTTCATCCTGACTCACACACATGTTGCTGTTTGTAAGGTTCATTAGCTGTGGCGGCCATCTTGGAGTGGGTTGTGTGCAAAAGTTAATCCGTTGTGGACTTGAATTCAAAAGTTACTTTAATAGTTTCATTCAGATCTGTCAGCTGGTTCATGAAATATTTTGCTAACAGGAAGAATGTTGACTAACAGTATTTGGTAAAGTTTGATGTAAACGTGCAGTTTCAGGGCTCAGAGTTTGTGTTTGGAATGACTCTCAGCTACTACCACACCAAACTAGAAGGACAGAGTTTCTTTCCTTTCAACTCAGTGAATCTTTCTCCAAACCCAACTTGTATCACAATAATTACACACAGTAATTACACACAATAATTACACACAGTAACTACACACAATAACTACACACAATAATTACACACAGTAATTACACATAATAATTACACATGGTAATTAGACATAATAGCTACACACAGTAATTACACATAATAATGACACAGTAATTAGACATAATAACTACACACAATAATGACACACAGTAGTTACACATAATAACTACACACAATAATTACACACAGTAATGACACACAGTAATTACACACAATAATTACACACAATAATTACACACAGTAATTAGACATAATAACATCACACAATAATGACACACACAGTAATTACACACAATAATTACACACAGTAATTACACATGGTAATTAGACATAACTACACACAGTAATTACACATAATAATTACACACAGTAATTAGACATAATAACTACACACAATAATGACACACTGTAATTACACACAATAATTACTAAGGCTGGGCGATATGGACAAAAATTCATATCTCGATATTGTTGTGATATATCTCGATATACGATATATATCTCAATATAATTTTCTTTCCATAAAAGAATAACAAAAATATATTTCTGAGTCAAAGCTTTGTCCCAGTTGTCACACAGCAACATTTATTAACAAACAGCTGTAACTCTACAAAATAAATGTCTAAAAAATGAACTATTTACATACATTACTTTATTTTTTAGACATTTATTTACACCTATTAAATAATAATCCTCTTCAGCTGAGGGCAGCTGTGGCTGAGAGGCTAGAGCAGTCTCCTCCAATGGGAGAGCTGGGGGTTCAATTCCACCAGCAGTCACATGCTGAAGTGTTCCTGGGCAGTGGGCAACACTGAACCCCTCATTGCCTCTGATGTGTGTCCCATCAGTGTATGAATGTGATAAAGTACTGATTATTCTTTGTACAGTTCTAGTAGAAGTGCTGTATGAATGGGTAAATGAGGACACAGATTGTGTTTTAAAGAGCTTTGAGTGTCTTGATAGAAAGGTGTTTTCACTTTAGTCAGTGTGTTTGTGAACTGCAGTAAATGTGAGCCTCCACTCAGAAATGTGAACCGAGAGGTGGAGACATTAAATCAGCAGTTTATCATATCGCTAAAGACACGGTCAGTCTCACTTTACCGCAGTGTCTCAGCTGTGGAACAAGACGGCTAAAGCGTTAGCCATCGTGTTAGCCGCTAAGGACAGTATCTTTAGTGATATGACAAACTGCTGATCTATTAATGTCTCCACCTCTCTATGCTCATAAAGCTCTGTGGTGCGCGCACAGCTACATGAGCTCGGACCCGTGGTTTGTTTTAAGGAAGCAGCAGCTGTAGAAACACTCGGTTCTGCCGTTTCACGGTTTATGCTGCACTCCGCTGTTTAAATGGTGAAAAAGATTCGAAGTTACGACCTTTCGTCGGGACTATTTTCAGCATTGTCTACAAAAACAAAATTTTCTCCCCTCATCTGACAAGCTAAATCCGAACCAGCCTTTTTTCTAAGAACTTTTTCCCCCTCAGCAGCTAGCGGCTAGCGTCTTTACTTGTTGTGCTGAAAATCTCCGCCCACCTCCTGCAGGCAGGAAGGAGGAGGCCGCTGAGGGGCCGGGTGAGAAGGAGGGGGACGAGTGGAAGAAAGGCAGAAGCAGGATTTTCAATTCCCATCTCGATATAAACGATATAGTCTCGTCTTGTATCTCTTTAGAAAAAATCTCGATATTTTAAAAATATCGATATATCGCCCAGCCCTAGTAATTACACATAATAACTACACACAGTAACTACACATAATAATTACACACAATAATTACACACAGTAATTACACATAATAATCAGAATCAGCTTTATTATCATTGCACCGAGATACAACGAGTACGTACGCACAATCGTCCAAAGCTGCTACTATAAAAGTGTGGCCTTTTCTTATTCTTGTTCAGAATAATATTTGTGCTTAGGTGAGAAAAGGGAAGAAAACATGAGGAGAGACTGTATTAAAAAGATCTCTCACACCTTGTCCTAGACAGGGCACGATTTGAGGCATAAAAAACCTACCACAGCATAGCACATAAATAGATGTGATACATGTACATATAGTCCGGTGAATATATTGAATTTTAAGGGAAGGTCGTAGCATAGTCCAGAGCCCTCCCTCTCAGCCATTGTCCAGATAAGAGGTGTTATTTATCATCAGCTCGGTTGAGGTTCTGTCACATGTCCACGGCCTTGGGAAGGGAGGGGTGAGGAGACAGACAAAGCTTCTTTGTTTTTTCTAAACATGCCAGGAGGAGTTGAGATAAGTCCGCCGTCAAGGCCACAGTTTGGGTCAGGCAGAACTCATGAATTGCTGTTTCTGCCTTTAAAAAGTCTTGCTGGTAATATAGTTCTCTGATGGAAATAAATATAAATTGATGATTAATTCAATTTATAACGCACTTTTCATTACTGAAAATCTCAAAGTGCTACACATATATTGAATGCTACACACATTCATAAACCGGTGGCGGCAGACTACCATGCAAGGTGCTTTCCAGTCCTACCGGGAGCAACTCAGGGTTAAGTGTCTTGCCCAAGGACACAACGACACATGGTGCGGGTTCCGGGAGTCGAACCGCCAACTTTCCGATCGGGAGACGACTGCCATTACCACTACACCACGGCCGCCCCAAATATATACATAAATAGACGTGATAATAATAATAACAATAATGACACACATAAATAACACACAATGATGACACACAATAATTACACAAAATAGTGACACAATAATTGCACACAATATAGACACACAATATAGACACAATAATGACACAATAGTGACACACAATAATTACACACAATAATGACACACAATTGTGACACACAATAATTACACACATCAATCACAAGCAATAATCACAATAGTGACACACAATAATTACACACATCAATCACACGCAATAATGACACACAATAATGACACATAGTAAGTACACACAATAATCACATACAATGACGACTGACAATAATGACACACAATAAGTGCACACAATAAGTAAACACAATAAGGACACACAATAAGTACACACAATAAGTTCACACAGTAAGTACACACAATAAGTACACACAATAAGTACACAAAATAAGTACACACAATAAGTACACACAATAAGCACACACAATAAGTATACACAATAAGCACACACAATAAGTACACACAATACGTACGCACAATAACTACACACAATAAGTACACACAATAAGTACAGAGAATAAGTACACACCATTAGTACACACAATAAGGACACAAAATAAGTACACACAATAAGTACACACAATAAGTACACAGTGTGTATGTACCTCCAACAATAAGTTCACATAATAAGTACAGACAATAAGTACACAAAATAAGTACACACAATAAATACACACAATAATTACAGACAATAAGTACACACAATAAGTACACAAAATAAGTACACAGTGTGTATGTACCTCCAACAATAAGTACACACAATAAGTACAGACAATAAGTACAAACAATATGTACACACAATAAGTACACACAATAAGTACACACAATAAGTATGGACATTAAGTACACACAATCAGTACACACAATAAGTACACACAATAGTCTAGCAGCTTTTAAAACACAACTGTAACGCTTATTAAGGCTAGGCGCCTGACCACGGCCAGATATATTAATAGGCAGTCAGAAAAAAAGTTCAGCTGAGGAGCCTGTTGTGTGAATAAAAACACCATCAGACAAGAAGTTTAAGTTTAAGGTATTTGTATTGTACATACTTAAGGTACTGATAAAATAATATTTGTAATAATAATAATAATTTTCTGAGTATACCTATAGACAAAAAAAAACATACAACAAAACAGACAATGATTTCAACCAAGAGACAAAATACACACAACAAAACAGACCCTGATTACCGTACACCCAAGAGTTCTTTTTTTTCCTATTTTAAATCAGTCCTTGATTCCGGATGAAGGAAGTAATCGCTTGATTAATGGTCCATCAATCAATAATCCGGTTTACAGTTCATGATCCAAGGTAAATGTGTCCAGGAAAAACAATCTGGTGCAATTAAGTCCTACCGCACAGCTGCGGTGATCCTGTAGCTCGCCATCCTGGGTTGGAACAGGGGGTGTAAAAAAAACCTGACTAAAACAAGGTCATAAATAAAACAAAAATTAGCATAACTATATACACAGGACTAGTTAAACATTCACAAAAAACAAATAAAATAATTCCAGCAAGTAGTTTTCAAGAATCATTCAAATGAACTTCAACTCAAAGATCACATCAACATTACAGATCAAACCAAAGTTTCAGATCAAATTAAAGTTACATATCTAATTAATGTTACAGATCAAGTTTTAAAGTTTCATATCCAATTAATGTTACAGATCAAATTTTACAGTGCACTTCCAAGTCTTATCCATATTTAATCAATAAGAGTCAATTTAAACTTAATTTACGTCAGTATTATCTCAATAAACAAATAGTAATTTCTTTTGTTGCGCAACTCAAAAGAAATTAACCAATTCCAGATTTCTATAGGCCGTCAATAAATTTAATGAAAAGTAACTAAAATTATCCTTAAAGGATGAAATTACAAAAATCAAAGGCTCTATTTAATACTTTACGTATATATCTTCTAATCGGCCACAAACTTAACAAAAAAAAGAATGATCTTTCGATCACTAAGACTACTTTTAATCTTAAATACATGGATGGAGTGGGCGTGTTGCCACCGCATTTCTATTTCATAAAAAAAAAAAAGCATAAGACAAACGACTCACCGTCGAGCGGTTGATACAAAACACTTAATAAAATCCTCCGGTCGTGTTATTATGGCTTGTTACAGCGGGTTTCTCCCATGAGTTATGAAAACGCCGAGCTCAAGCAGCTAGCCACAGCGTTTAGCAGCACAACTATGACGGAACACCCGAGCTCACCTCTGACCCGGAATTTAAAGCGTGCCGTCAATTTGTCCCTTTCAAAATAAAATACAGGTTAATTATTTTGTGCAGGTTACACTCTCCCCTCCTGATCCCATGTACGTCCTCGTACATGTACCAGGCTGGCAGCAAACTGGTGGCTGACTGGGGAATGGAGCGATCAACTGTTCTTCTTCGTCTTCTTGGAGGGCGAAGGAGAAAGCAGAACTTAACCCATGTAGCAAGGTCTGGATGCTTTTCAAAAATGGTTTGCCAGGTCCAGTATACTGTAGCCGATCAGGTGGATTTCTTGTGTGGCTAGAACGTCTCATGGGTTGGTCTTCAGTATCCAGCGATACTGTCTCCAATGGTGAGTGAGGTTCTTCAGCATAGCTGGGAATGTCTGGCACGTCTGCATTGTCATACTCTGGAGCATCAGGATCTGGAAAAAGACTTCCTTCAACTCTGGAGAACTCTGCAGGATTGATTTGTTCAAGGTCAATTTCAGGTTCCTCACTGCCCATTGCTAGTCGTTCCTCTTTAACAGATGTGGGTTCATCTTCCTTAGCATCACCCTTTTCCTCAGTAACAGATAC
This sequence comes from Garcialebias charrua, assembly GCA_038048925.1. Classification (NCBI taxonomy): domain Eukaryota; kingdom Metazoa; phylum Chordata; class Actinopteri; order Cyprinodontiformes; family Rivulidae; genus Garcialebias; species Garcialebias charrua. Next base: position 6,624 of record JBBPBX010073237.1, on the reverse strand, counting down.
TGGAAGTTGTGGGACAGACGGATCAGTGCTTTGGACAGACTGCTCGGCAGGAGGTAGGTCAACGTCAATCGTTAATTTTACAGGTTCAAAAGATGATGGAATGTGCAGAGGTGGATCGATTAGTTCATCCTCTGATGGATCATCATCATCAGCAGATACTGGAGAGGACACAGGAGATTTCTTTTTGTCTCTGGCAGGTATTCCTTTCTCAGGAACAGGCAAGTACCCACATGGCAATAAAAGGTCTCGATGCAGGGTTCTTAGTGGTTTGTTCTGGCCTTCTGGTCTGACTGTGTATACAGGAAGATTGCCGGCTTTCTTCACAACAATATATACAGACGACTCCCACTTATCTGCGAGTTTGTGTTTGCCTCTTATTCGCACGTTCCTCACCAAAACTCTGTCTCCAATGTCCAGTTCTGATGCAGTAACTTTCCGGTCGAATCGGGTCTTGTTACGTTGCATCACCTTAGCCGAGTTCCTACTGGCCAGTTTGTAACTTTCCTCCAGTTGGGACTTTAACTTCTGCACATATTGTGTGTGGGAGGTAAATCCATCCTTACTTAATGGCAGTCCAAAGGCTAAGTCCACTGGTAGGCGAGGTTGGCGTCCGAACATCAGCTCATATGGTGAATATCCTGTAACATCATTTTTCGTGCAGTTGTAGGCATGCACTAGCGGTTTTACAAAGTCTTTCCAATGAGTTTTTTCCTTTTCAGTTAACGTTCCCAGCATGTCCAGCAGTGTTCGATTAAAGCGTTCAACAGGATTTCCTCTTGGATGGTATGGAGTGGTTCTTATTTTGTGGATGTTGGTCATTTTGCAGAGCTCTTGAACGATTCGTGATTCAAAATCCGAACCCTGATCACTGTGCAACTTTTCCGGGATGCCATAATGCAGAAGGAAATTGTCCCACAAACACTTGGCAACAGTGATAGCTTTTTGGTTTGGAGTAGGTACAGCAATGGCATACTTTGTGAAGTGGTCTGTTATGACAAGAATGTCTTTGACTCTGCGATCCGGTTCTACAGAGAGGAAATCCATACACACCAACTCTAAAGGATGAGTGGTTTGGATGTTGACCAAAGGTGCAGCTCGCTCAGGCAATGATTTGCGTCTCACACACCTTTCACAGGTTCTGACTTTGTTAACAACATCGATGTACATTCTGGGCCAGTAAAAACGGGAACGAACTAAGTCGAGAGTTCTTTCAATTCCCATGTGGCCCATTTGGTTATGCAGTTGGTGAAGCACATCAACTCGATACTCCTCGGGTAATACGAGTTGGTATCTTGGTTCACTTCCCACTTGTCTCCTCCTAACGAGAAGGTTGTTTTGGAGCTCCATTTTGTTTACTTCTCGGAGTAGAAGGGACAGTTCAGGAAGTTCTTCCCTCACCGATGGTGATGGTGACTCTCCTCGTTCCAGCTGAGCTATGACATGGCGGATAACAGGGTCGTCACGCTGTTTGGCCGCAATGTCATCCGCTGAGAACCCAGGAAGTAAAAGGGAGCTGAACTGTTCATCATCAGTGAAACTGTCAGGTAGACTATTTACATAGGTGGACAAAGACAACACTAGAGCATTGTCATGCTGTGTATCTGAGCTGTATATCAGGTGACGAGCACAAACTGCTTCGATGGTGTACGGATCAATGGAAACATAATCTGGTTCATTGAGGTGTTGCTGGGCAAATTTCAGAACTCGTTCATGTTCCTTCCGGGAGGTAGGATCATCAGACAGCTCACCATGAGGTCGACGAGACAATCCATCAGCATCCATGTTCTGCTTTCCAGCTCTGTAAATGATCTTGAATGTGAAGGTAGACAAAGCTGAAAGCCACCTGTAACTGGTAGCGTCGAGTTTTGCTGAAGATAACAGGTAAGTTAGTGGATTGCTGTCTGTGACCACTGTGAACTGAGCACCATAAAGATAGTCGTTAAATTTCTCTGTCACTGCCCATTTCAGAGCGAGAAACTCCAATTTATGAGCAGGATACCTGGACTCACTCCGCGAGAGGCCTCTGCTGGCATATGCCACAACTCTGTTCTTTCCATCCTGCTCTTGATACAACACCGCTCCAAGACCAGTGGAACTGGCGTCGGTGTGGAGTGTGTAGGGCTTTTGTGGATCAGCAAATGCCAGTACAGGAGCAGAAGTTAGTTTTTCAATGATGGTTTCAAAAGCCTGCTGGCACACGGATGTCCACCGTCCTCCAAAAGGTGATTTGGGGTTCAGGTAATTCTCTGGTTTTACAGTTGGTCTCAATTTCTTCTGGGATGGCGGATAACCAGCAGTCAGGTCATGCAGTGGCTTAACTATGGCTGAATATCCTTGGATGAAACGGCGGTAGTATCCAGAGAACCCGAGAAAAGATCTCAACTCTTTCAGGTTCTTGGGCACTGGCCAGGAAGTAAGTGTTTTGATCTTATCGGGATCCGTCTCAACACCATTCTGGGACACTACATGCCCCAGATATTTCACAGATGTTTGGAAAAACACACATTTCTCGACTGACAACTTCAACCCAAAGTCCTTAAGTTTGTTGAGAACTTTCATCAGGCGTTTTTCATGTTCCTCCAAGGTAGGTGCAAAAATTATCAAATCGTCGATGAAAACCAAGACTTCTTTTAGATTTAATTCTCCCATGCATCTTTCCATCAACCGTTGGAATGTGCTTGGGGCGTTAGTGACCCCTTGTGGCATGCGATTGAATTCCCAAAACCCCAATGGACAGACAAAGGCAGTTTTGGATTTATCATTTTCCTCCATCTCAATCTGGTAATATCCTGACTTGAGGTCTAACACAGTGAACCATTTTGATCCAGAAAGGGCAGAAAATGTGTCTTCAAGCTTGGGGAGAGCATAGGCGTCCCTTATAGTTTGGAGATTTAACTTTCTGTAATCAATACAGAGGCGTACACCGCCGTTCTTTTTGCGTACAACCACAATTGGAGAGGCAAATGGTGAGTCGGACTCACGTATGACTCCTGAATCAAAAAGTTCTTGTAAGTGCTTTCTTACAGCGTCAACATCCTGAGGGTGGATTGGTCTTGGCCTTTGTTTGAAGGGAGTGGGATCAGACAACTTGATTTGATGTTTAACTTTGTCTGTCCGGCCAAAGTCCAGGTCGTGCTTTGCAAACACCTCAGGAATACTGTTGAGGTTTTGGATGATTCGTTGTTTCCATTCTGGGGATAAAGGTGAGTCTCCAAAATTGTATTGTAGTTGAGAAGGTTGTAGCGACTCTGTAGACTGGGTTGAGTTCTGGACTTTTTGCTCTTTTGAGATCACACTCTGAAAAGTGCTGAGTTCTGCTATAACTGCTCGCGCTGGAATATGGATCTCATGGTCAGACTCATTGCTTACAACAACTGGCAATTGACAAGGTCGGTGTTGAGGCAAGTCAATGAGGCAGGTTTTTACCATGAGCCCACCAGGGAGAGTATAGGACCTCGGGTGTTCAAGGAGGACTTGTTTTTCATCTTGCCACATTCCTGCAGCTAAGCATCCTTCTACTACTGTGGTTTGGCCAGCAGTGATGACTTGAGGCTGATTTGACTGCAGAGTGACAGTTGCAGTATAGTCCTCCAAACTCTGAGCATAGCGGTTCTGGAGGATCTTGTACACAGCTATGTAACCAGAGGTTGTAGGTTGAAATGACTGGTCATGATGAGTATCAAAATGGTGGCTGTAAGCAGCATCCAAGGCATTGGTACCAATGAGAATCAAATGTTGAGATGGTTTAACATCAGGCACAATGAGAGCAAGTGTGTCAACTTCCACAGGAAACCCAAACAATTCAGGCGGGAAGGTCATGTTGATCTCTATATATCCCAGATAAGGCACTCTTTGTCCATTTGCTCCTTCTATTTCCAACAGGTTGTTTATTGGTTTTATTTCATGATCCCTGAGGTAAGTATTGTAGAAGGAGTAGGGGATAGTAGTAACCTGTGAGCCGGAATCAAGGAGGCAGTTGAACTGATCTCCTTTTATTTGAACTTGACCTGTGCTCTTTGTGCCAACAAGACCTTGTGGCAGTGTCATTGTCTTGTGTTCTTTGGGACCGTTCATATACACAGCTTCTGTGTGTCCCACTACAGAAGCTGTTTCTAGTTTAATGATTTTGAATTTTTGGCATCCCATTCTTGCTGCTTTTGACGTAACAGTTTCTTTTTCTGCTCAACTAGACTGGAGTTTGCTTTATTTGTGCAAGAGGAGGAAAGATGTCCATCTTCTCCACAATTAAAACAGTACCAGGGCTTGGGCTTGGTTTTTAACTGAGGTGAAGAAGAGTATGCTGGTGAAGATTCTCAGTCGTCCAGGACATGATAAATCAAAAAAGGCGTTCAATACAAGATCAACTGGACTTTATTTGTAACAGAACACAGAAGACGTTTCGCTCATCATCCGATGAGCTTTCTCAATTCTTTGGAGACTGTGAGAGGGAGAGGGAAGTTATACTTATAACTTCCCTCTCCCTCTCACAGTCTCCAAAGAAAGATGTTGATGAGTTGCAGATTTCAGTTAAAGCTGGGGTATGTAAGATTGTAATGTAGTCTGTAACCTTTCAAACAATATATTTTTAACATATTTCTTCACTCTGTCACTATCTACTGACAAACTGATGTTAGACAAAGTAATCTCTGAAAAAAACTATAGTCCCCTTGCTTCTCTATCAGCATTTATAAAAACACTAAAAACACAGAGTGACCAGGACAATGACAGCCAATAAAAACAGAGTTTGTAACCAGCCAATTAAAAACAGAGCTTGAATTTGAATCAGCCAATAAAAACAGAGCTTGAATTTGAATTTCAGCAGAGCCTCCCCCTCAGAGCCATATATGGCTCTGAGGGGGAGGGATCAGAAAGCTTTGCCTGTTGAAAATATTTCTAAGTTCTGTGCTCTACAGAAAGTTACATAGTGCAGCTTTAAGGGCAAACTGACCCGTGCCTAGTACTGCTTTGCTCTTAAAAACATGTTTTTGTTAGAGGGAGTAAAGTCATCACACCCACAAGGTATAAAACGGCTACAGCGCACTTAGAACATTTGAGGGTCTGCTGCGAGTCCTGATCAGACGTCGAGCTGCATGATGTATATTCCACGCCAAAACTGTGAGGCCCTCCCAGTTGTGTCAAAAGGTGAGGAATAATGAGTTACATCAATGCCTAAGTTTGTTTGTTGCTGTTAGTACTGTGGCGAGATTAAAACCGACACTTTTGATCTTAGCAGGAAAACTGTTTGTATGTTTATTGTAGGGATGTCCCGATCAGGTTTTTTTGACCCCGAGTCCGAGTCCTTTAATTTGAGTATTGGCCGATTTCGAGTCCCGGTCCGATACTTCTAAAATACATTTTTAAAATGAAGAAAAAAATAAACAGATCCAGATGTCCCTTAATTTTTATTTTATTTACCTTAATAGAGTACTTCTGTGAGGTAGATTGAACAATCAAGTACCGTAATAAGATTTAAAAAAAAATCTTCACATTGAAGTTTAGTGCAACAGTATGAAATAAAAATGTCTAATTTAAAATAAGCAGCTCAACTTAAAATACTGAGTAGGCATGTAAACAAATAAGAAACAGGTTTGTTGTGTTAAATGCAGCCTGTTCCTTACCTCCTCTTGAAATACGAACTGTACATACAGTATCTCACAGTTTGCAAATGCAATATCTTTGTCATCCACTTTAAAATATCTCCACACGACAGACATTGCTGACTCCACTTAGCTAATGCCGCGTTCCGCTTATTTTTACGACAGTCACTGCTTTACGGCAGGCGCTGCTGCCAAAATATTGTGCACGTTTTGTTTCGAGACAATTTGACTCTGTAACACAACATACAGTTAATATAATATTACCGTTTGTGTTTAGAATAAATCGCTGCCTCCACTTCAAGCTAATGCCGCGTTTCGCTTCTTTTTACGACAGTCACTGCTTTACGGCAGACGCTGCTGCAAAAATATTGTGCACGTTTTGTTTCGAGACAATTTGACTCTGTAACACAACATACAGTTAATATAATATACCCGTTCATGTTTAGAATAGATATACACATATATATCCGATCCCTGATCGGTATGTAACGCCCGATTCGAGTCGAGTCTGAAATCACGTGATTGGGACCGATTTCCGATCATGTGATCGGATCGGGACATCCCTAGTTTATTGTATATCTGAAGAGATGTACAACTGTATGTTTTGTCTTTGTTGTTTCCTTTTTCTGTCACAGTTTTCTTTAATAAATTACATCATTATTGTTAAGGGAATCTGTTTGTTTTCTTCCAAACCAGTGAGTGTGCCCACCTTTCACGAACCAAGATAAAACATTAACCATTTGTGTTGATCTGAAATATCATAGAACATTTTTGGCGACGAGGATGGGATATCTTTATTTGTAGAGCACCTTCCTACAATGCCTTGCATTGACCAAGGTGCTTAACAGGGTAAGATGAAAGGATGCACACGGTACTGTTTTGGGGGGAAAAAAAAGGAAAAGTGTAAAGCTGTGTCTTTGTGTAGCGGGTGTGATTCCCGTTGTTTTGGAAAGCAGATGGATTTCCCGCTGTTGAGAGCTGATAAGCGGTGTGATTCCCTGTCAACAATTTATGTCCTGTCTTACAA
>JBBPBX010073236.1:0-17881 GCA_038048925.1 Garcialebias charrua | reverse complement strand
AAACAGCTAAAACTAATCAAGGGCATCTTAACTTTCGCTCATGGACCAACGTCCTCACCTGTGTTCGTGGTTCCCCATGACCAAAGGGGGGTAATGTTAGTCCATGCCCATGATCTCCCGTCCGCAGGACACAAAGGAGATAAAGCCACGCTGACGGCATTAAAACAAATTGCCTATTGGCCTGGAATGAAAAAGGATGTCAAGGACTACATTGAAGGGTGCGTGGTGTGTGGCCAGTTTCAGCCAACCAGACCACTTCACAGAGCACCACTGCAAAGCAGAGGCATTGCATTCCCATGGTCTGACCTCCAGATCGACTGGGTTGGACCACTCACTAAGAGCTCTAGAGGAAATAAATATTTTCTCACGGTAACCTGTGCATTTACCAAATGGGTAGAATGCCTACCAGCTCCTAACGACACAGCACAAACAACTGCTATGTTGTTAATGAATCATATATTCTCAAGGTTTGGACTTCCCCTTCGGGTGAACTCAGACCAAGGTACACACTTCACAGGTGAAGTGATGAAAGAACTGTGGAAGACGCTAGGCGTCAAGGCCAACTTTCATGTCGGCTACCACCCACAGGCTTCAGGCCAAGTAGAGAGAGCAAACAGAACTGTGGTGAGTATTTTGAAGAAATACGTGGCTGCAAACCACAAGGACTGGGATGTGAAACTCCCTCTGGTCCTCATGGCCATAAGAGCCACTCCACACACATCAACTGGCATCTCTCCCTTCGAGATGATGACCGGTCGACAAATGACTCTCCCTCTACACCTGTTGTACCAACCAGGCGACGCCGCCATGGCGACAGCCTACACTACACAACAATACATGAAAGATTTGAATGTACACCTCAGAAACACTTTTGCTTTCGCCCAGAAAAACCTGGAAAAATCCGCTGAAGGACGCAAGGCGTACTACGACCAGAAGGCCTCTCACAATGAACTCCAAGTGGGAGACAGAGTCTGGTACTATACGTTCGCCCCAGCAACCGGGAAAGGAGGGTCCGAGACCGGAACTCTCGCCCGCAAACTAATGCCCAGGTGGACTGGACCTCATCTGATAACAGACAAAGTGTCCTCAGTCGTCTACGAAATCAAAATCAGCAAAGGCCGTAAAGAGCCAATTGCTAAATGGGTACATCGAAATCAGATCAAACCTTACAAGGCGTTCAATGACTCCACAAAAGACAAAGATCTCACAAACTCACCGACTTCATGGGATAATAAGGTCGTCCAAACACAAGTTAGTAAATAAACTAATCAGGTTTAAACTACCATATTTCCCACCCTATAAGTCGCATTGTCCAATTTGAACTTAGAAACGCTAAGCCTAAAACCCACAACAAAAACTAACCTTAACAACCGTTTAAATCCACGAGATTTAATTTGACCTCGGTCATAAAGTTGAGACCTGTTTTTCTTGTGTGTTGCACTTTGGAATCTGACGACAAGAGTGTGTCGAAGCAGTGAAACGTTGTTTCCTTGTTGTTTAGTCATTACTGTTGTCATTAGTTGAGATATTGTTTTGGTTCTGAACACTCCCAGCCAAAAAGGTTTTGTATTAACATTGGTTAATGAATGATATGGATTTAACTATGCCAACATGCAGTTCGTTTTGTTAAATCTCAATCGTCGAAGAGTCAATGTAGTTTAAAGCTACTCAAGGTACAATAAACTACACTGGTCTCATAATTTCTAAATTGAACCGATTCGATCGTTTCTATTCTAGATTGTCTATTCTTTTTGATGAGTCTCGCCATAGACTTCAAAATTTATTAGGAACACCAAATCCTACGTCGTTTGTCTAAAAGACAACAGACATTCAGATCAAACTATAGTTCATTTTTATTTTTAGTTTATCCTAAACTAAGTAATGAATGGAGGAATAGTTTGGAATTAGAGGCCTTCGTTACAGAAGCCCTCCAAAATTTTATAGGTACAAATCCCTATATCTAAATTTACAGAATTGATCCACCCCTTAATTGGTAAGTGTAGCTGATCTAAACCATGATAGCTTACATACCAGGTGCATATAGGTAAGGCTTAATGTAAAATCCCAATCATAAGCCCACCTTAAAAATCCACATAATTGCATGACACATAGAACCAGAGTGGCACTGACTGGAAACCAACCAGCCAACAACCTTCGATGTGGGACCTGCAGCTCCAACGCTTGGTCTTCAACCTCCATCCAAGGGTCGCCTCCTCTGCGTCAATCGAGGGATCCCCTCTACATGCTGATTATGAAAACAATTGGTGCTGATCAATCAACAAAACTAATCGTTGTGGAATTACTGCTATGGAATTACCGCTGTGGATTATAAGACTTTGTTTCCCAAAGGATCGCAGACTTTGTTTTCCAAGAGTTAACAGACTTTGTTTTCCGAAGGATTAAAAGCTTTTCGCAATGGGATTACCTCCGAACAGTATGGAATTTCCAAAAACTTTATGGGATTATAATTTTTGATTTTTCTTTTCCACTTGCTGGATTACTTCAAGATCAAAGACAGTTCAAGGTTTCCTTTCGTGTTGGACCCCATCCCCAAGGACTGGCGATGGCTTCCAAAAGGGGGGAGATGTAATGGACCTACCCAGGGTCAAATTAAGGTTTTTGAACTGTCCAGTGATGACCTTTACTGACCACTCAGTAAAGCAAGACATTTACTACAAAATCATTCATTTAGCTATAATCTGATAAATATAGTCACCAAAAGAGACTATTTCTATCTTTGATTTTATTCTAATGTGATCAAAAGAATAACTTTTGTCATTTTCATGATGTGTGCTTTTTAAGCTGTGTTATTCTGTGAGAGTTAAACTGTGTCCACTGCTGTGTTAAAGGGAAATATCGGGTCACAGAGACCCGACTGTTTTGTTTAGAAATAAGAAGACAGTTTAATCAGTTGTTTTTCATGAACAAGGCTCCAGCTTTCTCTGTCTTTTCCTAAACATTTCCCTCTGCTCTGCTTGTAACCTTGGGTTTGATAAGGCAAGTGAACTCCTCTCTGTGTTCCTGTCTTTTAAGTTCTAACTGTGCGGAAACGCTTCAGTCTTTGAATGGACAGAGAGTTTGAATGGACGGAGACCTGAAAGCTCTCTGCCTTGCAGCTGGTCAAGCTTGGTCAAGAGCCAAAGACTAACTTGTCAGCTAGAACTGATGGACGCCTCCATCCAGTTCCCCGAGCAAAAGCTCCAAAGTTCTTAATGAACTTTCTTTGAGAAACATCTCGTCTTGAAGTCAGCCAGAAGCTGCCACATGTTTCTGACGGCTGACGCGGATCCGAGGAGACGTTGGAAGTAAACGACCAGTTCAGACGTACGAGGGCCGGAAGGACTCTGTGCACCTGGGAGGCTGGCAATATCTTTATCAGACGCATCGTCAAAAGGTAAAGAGCGGTTTACAAACGTACCTGGGATTTAGCCGAAGTCGGATGGAAAGTGTCATCTCTGGTTACACTCGAGATAAATAACTTAATCTCTCCAACCTCTTATTCCTCCTACTCTTTCCCCTCTCTATCTAAGCTGGAAACTATATTTTTAAGCTAAAAGAGCCCACAGACTAAATATGTTAACATCCAATATTTATGTCTGTTGTGTTGAATTTAAGTGTGCTGACGTTTTAAATTGAAAGAAAGTGAAATCATGTCAATCAAGTGTAATGGTGTTAATTTAGTTGATTTATTCTAAATAAATGATAGTGTCTCTTTGACATATCAAACTAAGTTAACGTCTTTGTCACTTAATGGCTCTGTTTATTTATCCATCATAAAGATCACAGAAATATTGAATAAACTGAAAAAGAAGAGAATCCGTGAATTTACTATTCAATCTGAATAAGTAAATTAATTAAGGTAAAAAGGAGGTCAGTATTAATATTGACCTCCTCATTAACCCCTTTACACCCAGTACTCCTAATTAGGCCGACTCAGCCTCATTAGGAAGACGACAGAGGGAGAAGTAGTGAAACTGAAGAAAAATGATGGAGTAGACATGAAAAGGGAATGAAATGTAGCGGGTGATGAAAGTGAAAGTGCAAAATGAGAGACAAACTATGACAGAAAGAACAAAAATACTGCATATGATGCATTATGAACCTGTCTACAAACTCTTACACCACAATCTACAACAATAACCCAGACAGGCAAAGACCTTGTAGAACATTTGACCTTGATTTTTTGACCCTGTCAGATAAGCTTACTGTACAAATAACTTTGCAACACTCTAAGCTCTTAAAAATGCTTCAGTTTAGTGGGGAGTGCAAGATGGCAGTGGATCGTTAAGCTGCGTTCTACTGGGCTCTCGTCAGCCTGAAAAACTGCCTTTCTTAATTATATTCTCACAGCCTCCGCACTGGATTATTCCTCTGAGTTTGGTGTCATCGCATGGTTGATTAGATGGAGCTGTAATATGGCCTCTAAATTAAAAATATATATAAAATGGTGGGTCTTTGCCCATTGGCCTGGAGGCACAACTGCAGCTCTTGTTTGCAGTGAAACTGGAGTGGGAGGCCTCGTCCTCGCCGGGCTCTGGAGAGATGGTTGAGTTGGCTCTGAAGTCAGATATTCTGGCTTCATTTAAGTCACAGCGATCATTGAGATGGAGGTGAAGGCAACTCTGATGGATGATTTTAGTTTTATTAAAAACTATCTGCAGGCAGTGAGTCAGAGCACGCTGGCGCCACTCACCTCAGAGCAGAGTTTGACCAAGTCAAGCTAAGTGTAACAGAGACTGAAACCGGCTGTCTATATGCGCAGATGAGGTGGAGGCTCTATAGTGGGACCAAGGTGGAATTGAAAAATGAGGTGGATGGACTGAGAAGACGGCTTGAGCCCCTGGAGGGGCATATGAAACTGAACAATATTAAGATTATTAGAGTTCCTGAAATGACGGGCTCGAGCACCACTACAGTGATAGCCAGAATGCTAACGGAGGTGCTGCAGCTGGGCAAGTCACCGCTGATGGATCATGTACACCGGACGCCGGGCAGGAGAGGCTCGGATGGTGGATCAAGAGTTATTGTAACCAGACTGCATTATCAAGATTGTGTGGAGATATTACAGTGAGCATGCAGAGGTGGTCCTATCCACTTTAAATAATCATCCATATTCATTGCAGCTGATTATGGCCCAAGCAACAATCACGAAGGTGAGGCGTCTCCTGCGGAACCGACCAGGTATTCAGTATGGACTTCTTTTTCCTACATGGCTTCGCATCACGCATGGAGGGATGGACAATGTGTTTGTTGACTCCGGTGAAGAGATGGAATACATCAAGAGGATTGTTATTCCACTAACGAGTGGAGAGGATCAAAAGAAACCATAGGAACTGCTTCCCTCAACCAGAATTTTTCTTAAGCTTGTGCTTGACTCAATATTTGGCTCTGAGGTCCTTTAATGGCAATATGTGCATTTTATTTGTATTGGAGGGCGATTGTACAGTGATAAAGCTCTGAACTGATGAACGTTAAATTCTTTTTTTTCTCTTTTTTTTCCATTTATAGATGGCCTCCCTTCACACCTTATAGCCATCCTCTCACTCCAATATGTATTTTTTTTATTTTTTTATTTATTTATTTATTTTTTTATTTATTTTATTTATTTATTTATTTTATTTTATTTTTTTAATAGAGAGAAAGAAAGAAAAGAGAAAGTGAGACAACAAAACAACAATTATCCACAAAAAGAGCACAAGGCAAACACACCAAACCTCCGTCCACAATCCTGCAAAGCACATGACAGAACACAGCAACGAAACATACAAGCATAAAGACTGATAATATTCATGACCTTGCAGTAGATTTCTATAAATACACATACCCATACCTACAAATATATATACAGTATACATACATATATATTTATATTCATTTATATACCCATCTACATATATCTACATATACATCCCTGCATCCATTTGTGTGTGGTTGTGAGCATGCATAAGTGAATAAGGTTCCTCCAATAGAACATTTAGTAGCGATTGTGAAGCATCAGAGATCCGTCCCCCCAAAGCCCGAGACAGACGAAGGGGCGATCAAAGCCCAAGACCCCAGGAAGGACCCCGAGCCCAGAGTCCCCAGGACCACCCGAACAGGACGAGCCACTCGTCCACTCCCCAGATCCGACCAAGGGGAAGAACCGGACGAACCCCACCAGGGACCACACACAATGACCCCCCGGGGTCAACAGCGACAAATACACAGGCCCCCGCCGGAGCCCGCTGCACCGACGTAGCCACAGGGCCGGTCACCGAGGCCCGGGCACCGGGGACGCCCATCCCTCAAGTCCAGACCCGACAGGACCAGAGGACCCGAGCCCCACCAGGCAGCAACCAGGCCGAGCCGACAAACGCCCAAGCGTTATCTTTCCCATAATGCTTAGAAGTTTTTTAGTTTTCCAGCTGTACCTAAAGCTGGAAAATTAAAAAAACGCTAAGCATTATGGGAAAGACAACAAAATCCACCCCCTTAAGTTTTTTAGTTTTCCAGCTGTACCTAAAGCTGGAAAATTAAAAAAACGCTAAGCATTATGGGAAAGACAACAAAATCCACCCCCTTAGTGGTTAAGGGGGTGGATTTGGTTGTCTTTCCCATCATGCTTAGCAGTTTTTTAGTTTTTCCAGCTGCACCATGAGTGAGAAGGAAATGTGTGTGGTATAGAGCTGCCTCTTATGTGCTGTTAAAGTTAGTAAGTTTCCTGTTGTAAGGCTTAAGAGTGTCTTCATTGGGCTTAACTCACACAATGTTAAGACAGCAGTCACAGAATGTGATGGAACACAAGTGCTCTTTGAAGCTGGATTAGAAATATTGGCAGTTAAATTATGCTGGTATCGGATACTGGATCGGATCGGCCCCATCCCTAGTGTGAATCACTGCAGCAGGGAGGAGGATGAGGCACAGCTGACCCCGGTGTGGGATATACTAATTAAATGAGAAATGATCCTGCACTTAAATCACTTATAAATCAAACATGAAGTGATTAAAAGTAAAACTGAAATACAGGTGCTGGTCATAAAATTAGAATATTGTGAAACAGTTTATTTATTTCAGTAATTCCATTCAAAAAGTGAAACTTGTATATTCATTTGTTTCAATAATGAGTTTACATCTTTTGTTTCATGTTAATCTACTGTAATAAACCTTTGTAAAATACACCAGAATGCAGGAAATTGAATCTATTTTATCCAAAATTCTCTGGGGTAGGACCTTCAGACTCCCACTCCATCCCCCCACTGCCCCACTCCCCGGTCCGTGAAAATATAGTCTGACATTAAACCGGTCCGTGGTGCAAAAAAGGTTGGGGACCACTGCTCTAGGGTACACACTAATGTGTGGAATTTCAGGTGACAGTGGTTTTTGTTCTATCTGTGTTTGGGCAGTAGAGAGGGGTGGGTTTAAACCAGATCAGTTTTTTTGCTTGTTTGTTTCTTTTAACATGTATTGGCTTGTGAGATTTTGTAGGTAAATTATTTCTTGGTGTTCCACCATAGTGAGCATCAAGGATGTTGGCCACTAAAGTGCTTGTGAGATTTTGTAGGTAAATTATTTCTTGGTGTTCCACCATAGTGAGCATCAAGGATGTTGGCCACTAAAGTGGCTGCTCAGTTAATCGTGTAAGCTGGAATGTGAAATACTTCATGGTCGTTTTCAGAAAATGATATCACACTTGAAGAAGTTGAACACTGATATTGCCTTTTTACAGGATACCCATGTGCATTCTGCAGATGTTGAAAAGTTTATTTTAAAAATGGTCTGGTCAGGTGTTTCAATTCAATTTTCAGTCAGAGTCAGAGAATCTTTATTGTCATTTGCACCACACGTGGTACATGTGATGAAACAAGATTATGTACACAGGGTCCCAGTTACATCCAACAATAAAAAGCAAAAGAAAATCAGTAATAACATCTAAGATATGAATTAAGAAAAACATCAACTAAAAATACACTAAGCATTAATATCATAGAAAAACACTACTCCAAACAGCAGCACGAACATGAGTCTGTATGAGCAGCTGAGCACGAATGAACACAGCAGCATGAAACAGATCAGCAGCAACATGGAACAGATCAAGGAACAGATTTTCAATCCAAATCAAGAGGGGAAGCTATTGTAGTTGGCAAGCAGGTAAAATTTCCAGCCTCCAGTGTGCATGCTGATACTACCTGGCAGTATGTTGTAGGGAAGTTATACACACTGCCAGTGATCTTGGTTTTGGTATACGCTCCCAACTGGGACGACTCTACACTTTTTAGTAACCTCTTCTCAAAAATACAGAAAATGTCAACACATAACCTTATAATTGGTGATATGTGCTTCCATCTGTTGACCGTAATTTGATGGGGAAAAACTACCCTGACTAAGTCTGCTTGATAAATCAACTCATTCCTTGAAGTTGATAATAATGTGATCAGCTTAATTGAAGGTTGTTCAAACAGTATGTTCCTGAAGAGTACTGATAATGAAGAAATTCTGAATATAGTAAACAATTTTCTGGAAAAAAAATCCAAAGACTTCATGGACATGGACATGGTGTTAATAAAAAACATAATGAGTGTCGTAATTGAGCCATTCAAATATATATGTAACTTGTCCTTTTCATCAGGAGTATTTCCGGATCGTATGAAGGTTGCTAAAGTAATCCCTCTTTTCCAAAAATGGTGATAAAAGGGTGTTCAATAATTACAGACAGATTTCTTTATTGCCACAATTTTCAAAAATCTTGGAAAAATTGTTTGCAATCAGAATGGATTTATTCGTTGAAAAGCATAATATTCTAGCCAGTAATCAATATGGGTTTAGAGCAGCAAATTCCACATCTATGGCTCTGATGGAATTGGTCGAATCAATAACTACTGCTGTTGATCAAAAACAATGCGGTGTGGGTGTATTTATTGATTTGAAAAAAGCCTTTGACAATGTTGATCACACCATTCTCCTTCATAAGTTACAGTACATAGTTATGGTATTAGAGGTGTTGCATTACAATGGGTACGTAGTTATTTGAATGATAGGAAACAATTTGTACTCATGAATGAGGTGAAATCAGAATTCAGCACCATCATGTGGAGTTCCTCAAGGATCAATATTGGGACTTAAAATATTTTTGTTATATATAAATGATTTGGTAAAGTTCCCTTTCAGTCATGTCTCTCGGTGCAACATATGCTATGGGAATTGCGCCCCCGCGCGATTACCTGAAGGAATACATTCACGCCTTTACGGCAGGGGCGTCAGCGTCGCGCCATAGGCCTCACCCTCTGGGTACTTAAGCCACTGACGCCCATCCATCAATCTCTTATTGCCCTTCACCTCGCTTAAACCTAAACTCTCTCTCTTCGCAGGACTTCTCTGCTGCTTCATCGCTCGACCAGAGGTGAGCTTGCTCCCTACACAGAGCGCACAAACAATTATTCCTGTGTACTGCTGGACTAGCGAAAGCTAGTCCGGCACATTTTTCCTTAACCCCAAAGTTTTTTTTTTCTCCTCTTTCCGCAGACTGCTTCGCTCGACGGCGCTAACTGCGTCACACCGCTACCTCTGCTAATTCTTAGCAGGCTAGCCAGTGAAAGCGACGCAATGGAGGAGACGTCTCAAATAAAGAGAAAAAAGATCTTGGAAGGACTCGCTCGTATTCTCTTGGACATGCCTCCGGAGAAAGCAAAGCGAAAGACAAGACTTCCAAAAAAGACCAGCAGAGCGGCGAGCCCACCCTTGCACGCCGGCCCCAGCGGATGCGGTTTTTCCCTCTCAGCGACAGACACCCACGAGACCTGTCCCGTCTGCTTGGGGATGCTGCACACAAACATGGCGCTGGACGCACCCGAGTCTTGCCCACACTGCAGCCAGATGCTGGAGGCGGTGAGGAGGCACCGGGCGGACTTTGTCGCCAAAGCCATGGGGGCTGCTGCGGTGCCAGCAGACCCGGACACTACTGAGCCTCTGACTCCCATGCCGGAGCTCGAGAGCATGGCTTTGGACGACAGCACCCGAGTCGAATGGGGCGACAGCCCAGATGTGCTGGCCCCCATGGTGGACTTAACAGTCAAATTTGACACTCAAGAAATGATGAACGAGGACGAGATCTCGATTTCAGCCTCAGGTGAATTTTCTGCGGACGACGCCGATGTCGGATACGGGGAATAGGGAGAAGACCTCTCCCACACCCCGGTGCCTGTGCTCACGGAGATTGAATTTTCCATCCCTGCTCTTTTCGACTTGTGTCACAGAGCAACGGACGTACTACAGATCCCATGGCCGGAGCCTCCACCTCGTCAATAAGTCACGAGGTTGGTAGGAAATTATTTTTACTCAAAGCAGCAGGCCGCCACGAGGCAAAGGATGCCCGTGTTCTCGGACTTCGGGACAAAACCAACTCTCCCCAGCAAGGCCTGTCGAGCTTCGGCTTCTCTGCTCGAGAAATGCTACAGAGCTCAGGGTCTCGCGGCGCGCGCAATGAACGCGTCCGCAATGATGCAAGCCTACCTGGCTGAAAAACTACAGGAGCTCCAGGTAACGACAGACAAGCAAGCTGCCACAGAGCTGCTGGATGAAGCCCGCAGGGCAACAGACTTTGTGCTCCACATGATGGGGACAGCAGCTGTTGCACAAGGCAACAGAATGGCTAAGGAGGTCATCGCAATACGCCATCTGTGGATGACCTTAACTGACCTCCCAAAGGGACAGAAAATTCCTTTTCTCCACCATTCGATAGAATCGACGGGACTTTTTGGAAAAGCGTTGGATCGAATTCAGACCAGGCTGGACCAGAGGCGCAAACAGGCTGAAGCTCTCCGAGTGGGCATCCCCAGGAGAACCTTTGCCCCCCCCCCAAGGAGTCAGCTGGGAGCAGAGCACCGCAGCCTCGACACCATTCAGCCACACGTGCCCCACCGCAAAAGCGGCCGGCGTACGAGGCCGAGCACCGGCAGAGACCACCGCCGGGCCCACCTCGGACCGAACACGCCTGGAGTAAAAACAGATTTGCTCCCCGCCAGGCGGACTGGTATAGAACCTCCTCGACGAATCGGGACACCAAACAGAAGCGTGCCTGATGAACCAGGGCCGCTTCTAAACTTTACACGATCACCCACCCACTCGGTACGGGAAATGATCTTTTCACGTCCAGACTTTGTTTGTAGTACGGTACAAAAAGCTGGTGACTTTGTTTTAGACACAAATCATGTTCTTTCTGCTGTGAGTGACATAAAGTCAAATATGTTGTTACACATAAGCACGATAAAGCTCAAAAAACAGCCACTCTCTTTTTTATTGACTCACAAAACGTGCTCCGGCCCCCGCTCCATTGTAAACCACGGGGCGGACAATACACAAACAAACAAACCCGTGACACGTCCGTGCTCCAGGGTTGCGCGCAGACAGAATCTGACGACCCACCTTCCTGGCCACCTATTTAACGGTTCCCAGTAAGAGAAGGGGGGGGGGGATGGCATGGGAGAAGCCTGTAGGCTAACATTTGCTTCACACATTCACAAAGGCAGTTGTGATGAAACTGCAGTGTGTGTAAACAAGCCAGGGCTGAATCAAACTCCTCTTCCTTTTAATCGAAGAGGACTGAGCTCTCTGTCACCAACCAATATACAGTCTGCTCAGCACATTCTCATGCTGAAGCTGCCCCCTTATCCGTGGTGGGCGACACGCAATGCTCAAGCAGTGATCTTGCAGCACGTGACCGCGCTCAATGTGCTGACTCAGTTCTGCTCTTAAACGACGTACCCCCACCGGGTGAAACACAGCCCACCAGTGGTTTGTCAGGCTCCAGGGCCCTTTTAAGGCTGGAGACCAGTAAACCAGGCCCAATTACAAAACGGGCTGGGGCCAGGAGATCTGCTAGTTTACAAATCTTGCAACCCCTCCGATCCATGACCCCCAACAAAAAGAGGAAAAGCAGACATTCTGTCCCGCTTTTGTCTAATAATGACAACAGATTGCCTCTGCCCCCAAACACTGTTGATCAGAGCAGTAGGGTGGTACATCTGCAGGAAGGTCCTCTCCCTAATGTGATTGGCCTTCAAGGGACCACAGGAATTAGGGCCCTTGAGGGAGAGCTGGTTCTACCACCTGCTCCTCTACAGGGACCCTCCACGTCACCAGAAGGAGCAGTCTCGCCACTTAGGCTGAGAGCTGTGGTAAATTTCAGTTTGGTGGCGGAAAGAGACAAGATGGTGGCCTCAGGCCTGCTAGAGAATGTGGTAAATACCATTCAAAATGCATGAGCTGGGTCAACTGGGTCTCTTTACGCCCGGAAGTGGCGTATTTTTGAAGCCTGGTACACAGAAATAAATATTATTTCTTATTCATGTGACCTGGCTCAGCTCCTCACCTTTCTTCAGGACTTGCTAGAGAAAGGTCGTTCTTTTTCAACAATTAAGGTGTTCCTATCAGCAATTTCGTCCTGTCACGAAGACTGGGGGAGCAGGACGCCTGACGCGCACCCGCTCATAATAAGATTTATGAAGGGCGTGCTGAGGAAGAGACCCCCCAGCAGGATCTTGGCCCCTGGATGGGATCTTAGTCTAGTCTTGGGGGCTCTCTGTGATCCCCCATTCGAACCACTGAGTGACATTAAGATAGATTTATTATCTTATAAGACCGCTCTTCTCCTGGCTCTTTGCTCGGCGAAACGTGTGAGTGACCTCCATGCCTTGTCCGTACACCCAATGTGTACCAGGTTCGCCCCTGATGGGTCAAAGGTCACCCTAAAGCCTAATCCTGCATATATCCCCAAGGTCTTGACTCTAAACCACAGAAGTCTGGACTTTAATCTCTCTTCTTTTGCACCTGCTCCTGTCCTCACTCAGGAACAGGAAAGGCTGAAGGCTCTCTGAGAGCTTTAAGCGCTTACATGCAGAGAACAGCCGAATGGAGAAAAACAAATCAACTGTTTGTGTGCTTTGCAGCACCTGCTACCAGAAAGGCCCTATCAAAGCAGCGCCTCTCACATTGGGTGACTGAGGCCATAAAAAGGGCGTACAGTAGCAAAGGTCAACAGTTGCCCTCTGGAGTGTGCACTCACTCTACTCGGGGCTTGGCCACCTCGTGGTCACTGTTTAAGGGTGTACCAGTTGCAGACATTTGTGCTACTGCGAACTGGAGCTCATTAAACACTTTTGCAAAGCATTACAGTTTGGATGTTATTGCGTGTGATGCCACTCAGGCTGTCCTGTCTAACACACAGTAGAAAGCAGCCTTGAGATGCCTGCTTAATAGGGGCAGATGTTCACATTAGCATGCATTTTACTGAGCATTTCAAGGACGTTATTGAATTACGTTCCCATAGCATATGTTGCACCGAGAGACATGACTGAAAGGGAACTGAAAGTTATGCACCATAACTCATGTTCCCTGAAGGAAGGGAAAGAGGTGCAACATACTTGGCTCTTTCAATGCTGAAAGCTCGGTGAAGTGTATCTTGGAGATTGATGGATGGGCGTCAGCGGCTTAAATACCCAGAGGGCGGGGCCTCTGGCACGACGCTGACGCCCCTGCCGTAAAGGCGTGAATGTATTCCTTCAGGTAATCGCGCGGGGCGCAATTCCCATAGCATATGTTGCACCTCGTTCCCTTCCTTCAGGGAACATGAGTTATGGTGCATAACTTTCAGGTTTTTGGACTCATTAAGTGTATTCGTTTTGCTGACAACACTACTTTTTTTGGTGTTGGTGATGATGTTGAACAGACTTTGAAATTAATGATGACTGAATTTGTTAAAATTAATAATTGGTTTAAAATTAATAAGTTGACGTTAAATCTGGATTTAACAAATTACATGTTATTTAGTAACAAAAACAGATCAATTGATGTTCCATTTCTAATTGACAACTCAGTGATTAATAGAGTTCATGAGGTGAGGTTCTTGGGTGTCATCATTGATGATAAACTGTCTTGGAAACAGCATATAAGTTTTGTTAAAGCAAAAATATCCAAATCCATTGCTATATTTTACACAGTCAGAGATCTTCTGAATAATAAGGCATTAGTTCTGTTGTATAACACATTCATTGTTCCACATTTAATTTATTGCGTTACTGTTTGGGGAAAAGCGTGTAAATCAATTACAATGCCTATTTTTATTTTACAGAAAAGAGTTGTTAGACTTATTACAAGAAAGCAGTATAATCATCCATCAAATGTATTATTTTGTCAAACGAAATTGTTGAAATTTTACGATTTAGTTGATTATAATATTCTGTTGGTTATGTATAGAGCTCAGAATGAATCACTTCCTTTAAATATTCAGAGGTATTTTGTTAAAAGAATGAGTTGTTACCATTTAAAGGGGAATTATATGTTTGTAAAGCCACAAATTAGAACGAGTTTGAGGGGAAGATCAGCCATGGTTCAGGGAGTTGGGTTGTGGAACGTTTTGGAGAATGATGTTAAAGAGGCAAATTCAATGGCAATATTTAAGAGAATGATTAAGTTTAAATTCTTACAATCCTATTTCTAAATTAGTTTAAGTTATAAATTGTATGTTATGTTGATGGTTAAACGCTTTGTTCATTTCTTTTGGAAATTGAAGAATTTGTTTGTGTGAATTGTTAGATAGATAAGGGGCAGATAAAATAAGATTTTTTTTCTTCAATCTGCTGCCTTTCATTTTATATATATATGTTTTTCTTTTTATGTGTATATTGTTGTGTATTTTATTGTAAAAAATGAATGAATAAATAAAATATTTTGGCATGGCTGATGTGTGGTACATCCATAACCCTACTTGCAGCTTGCAATTTACATATGATGGTGCGTGACTCCTGTTATAAATCCACACGCACACACAGTCTGGTTCATTGAATTGATAAAGCTTTTCGGATGAGAAGCGAAACGTCTTCTGTTACAAATAAAGTCCAGTTGATCTTGAATTGAACGCCTTTTTGATTTATCATGTCCTGGACGACTGAGAATCTACACCAGCATAATGCTGGAATTAAAAGTCAAAGTCAAAGTCAAAGTCAAAGTCAGTCAAAGTCAACTTTATTGTCAGATCTGCAATATGTACTGTACAGGACATACACAGGACCGAAATTGCGTTTCTCTCAGTCCCTCGGTGCAACAGTAAACATCTAAACATTGAAACACTAAACATTAAAACATGTTTTAGTAAATTTTACTAGTTATTGTATATGACTGTTCTGGGGCCCCTGCTGTTTTCCCTTTACATGCTGCCTTTAGGTCAAATTATTAATCAGTTCAACATTTCTTTTCACTGTTATGCTGACGATACACAGCTTTACATCAGGACTGGAGCATCCTCATCTTCCCCATCGCCATCTCCATCTTCACTCACTGCCCTCTCTACCTGCCTGGAGGCAATTAGGGCATGGATGAATCAGAACTTTCTTCAATTAAACTGCTCCAAGACTGAGGCCATACTGATTGGCACCCCTCACCAGATACAAACATCAACTTTAACAACAATCTCCTTCTCTGGACAAGACATCCCCCTCTCCACCTCTGTTACAAATCTTGGAATAAAAATGGACTCTCATCTTACATTTGAAAATCACATTAAGCATCTGTTTAAAACCTGCTTCTTCCATCTTCGAAACATCTCCAGACTTCGCCCATCTCTGACTTTTTCTGATGCTGAGAAACTCGTCCATGCCTTTGTCTCCTCCAGGCTCGACTACTGCAACTCCCTGTTTATTGGAATCCCTGGCAAAAATCTTCAGAAGCTTCAATATATTCAAAACAGTGCAGCAAGGATTTTATTGAGAGCTCGTAAATTTGAACATATTACACCCATTCTCCATAACCTCCATTGGCTTCCTGTCACCTACAGAATTCAGTACAAAACTGCTCTCATTACACACCAATGCTTACACGGAACTTCACCTGACTATCTAAAGGACATTCTTGCACCATATTCATCCACCCGGTCTCTACGATCACAGAACAGTAATCTACTTCACATTCCACGAACCAAATTAAGGACCATGGGAGACTGGGCATTCTGTGTGGCTGCCCCCCGCCTCTGGAACTCCCTCCCTGACTACCTGAGAGCTCCAAAGTCACTGGTTGACTTTAAAAACGGCTTCAAGACTTTTTTTTAGCAAGCCTATTCTGCCTCCACATGATTTTATCTTTGATCTTAGTTGATATTATTATTGATTTTACTTGATTTTATCACTTGTTTTTATTTGATCTTTGATTTTGTTGCACTTTGTAGCACTTTGAGATTTTTGTTAATAAAAAGTGCGTTATAAATTAAATTATTTATTATTATTATTATGACTGAGTTATCAGCTAGACCAGGGTTACAAAAGGGGGCCAAAATTAAAACCTTTTTCAAACTAAGGGCCGATTTCAGAATCTACATTAACTCAAGTTAGATACCCAACATCTTTTCTTGGTTGCAGGTTCCTCAACAAGTTTTATTGGTCTCATTTCACATTCTCTGTTGCACTTTTGACATCATAATCAAATGTTACTGAAAAAAATAAAGTGATAAAAGTATTTTACATGTAAAATAATATCTTCGGGGCCAGATAAGATATCAATGAGGGCCACATTTTGCCCCTGGGCCTTGAGTTTGCTACATATGAGCTAGACTTTTGGACATCGACAACATTTTTAAAGATTTTAAACTTCCTTCATTGAATCTTGATCTTGCTGGGGATGTGGAGAGTGAGGGAGTCTAGGTTCCTGCTTACCACTCATTCTCTCCCACAGCTGCAGCAGAGACAAATCAGCTAACCACACACAACTGAAAAACTATTTGTAAACAGACTAGATCAATTTATAGATAAACAAAATATCCTAAGCAACAGTCAGTATGGGTTTAGAGCAAAAAACTCTACATCAATGGCTCTCATGGAATTAATGGAACAAATAACTACTGCTGTCGATCAAAAACAATATTGTATCAGTATTTTTGTTGATTTAAAAAAAGCATTCTGATACTATTGATCACACCATTCTCCTTGAAAAACTGAACAAATATGGTATTAGAGGACCAGCATTACAGTGGGTATCTAGCTACTTGAAAGATAGGAAACAATTTGTACAAATAAATGATGTAAGATCTGACCTCTGTAATATCACATGTGGAGTTCCCCAAGGCTCTGTACTTGGACCAAAGCTATTTATTTTATATGTGAATGACTTGGTAAATGTGTCAGGGCTCCTTAAATGTGTACTTTTTGCTGATGATACCACATTTTTCTGTTTAGGTGAAGATATAGAACAAATGTTGGAATTGATAAAGACAGAATTTGTCAAGATACAAACTTGGTTTAAAATAAATAAATTATCATTAAATCTAGAAAAAACTAATTACATGATATTCAGTAATAAAAAGAAAACTGTTGATGTTCCACTCAAAATTGAGGGTGTTGAGATTTGTAGAGTGAGTGAGGTGAAGTTTTTGGGTGTTATCATTGATGACAAACTGACATGGAAACAACACATAAATTCTGTAAGAATAAAAATAGCTAAATCGATTGCAGTACTGTACAAAGTCAGAGACCTATTGAATGATAAAGCTCTGTATTTGTTGTATAACACAATCATTGTTCCACACTTAATCTATTGTATTGATGTTTGGGGGAATGCGTGTAAAACAATCACAAAGCCTATTTTTGTATTACAGAAAAGAGCTGTAAGAATTATCACTAGAAAACATTACCGTCATCCATCAAGTACATTATTTTATCAACTGAAGTTATTGAAGTTCCATGATTTGGTAGACTATAATATTTTATCAGTTATGTATAGGGCTCAAAATAATGCATTACCTTTAAATATCCAAATGCATTTTGTTAAAAGACAAAGTTGTTATAATCTTAAGGGGACAGAGATGTTTGTAAAACCACAATTCAGAACTAGTTTGAAGGGACGTTCTACCTCAATCCAGGGAATT
>JBBPBX010073235.1:0-17881 GCA_038048925.1 Garcialebias charrua | reverse complement strand
ACCAGAAGACAACTTTCATAGAAGTCCAGCTGAATAATCAAGGTAATTCATGATCACTTAATGCTGTAAAAAGTGTCTCATGCCTGGACATCTTGCTGTTCATATCGAGCCAGTGTGTGAATTCATCTCAAAATACCACATCTCAACTACACACACTCACTTTTTCACATTGATCTAACAACTGTTCCCTGTTACAGAATATGTAATATAACGTTAAAAGAATTAAAGTTGTGAAAATCTTATAATTTAGGAAAATATATTTCTACTGTATTGCTCACATCTACCCTCTCTATTTGTTTGTGTTTATTTAGTGTTGTTGAATTTTGGTGTAAGACTTGATTTAGAGCCTTTTATTGCAATAATAAAACATCCATCCATCCATTTTCTTCCTCTTATCCGGGGTCGGGTCGCGGGGGTAGCAGCCTAAGTAGGGAGGCCCAGACTTCCCTCTCCCCAGCCACTTGGAGCAGCTCCTCTGGGGGAATCCCAAGGCGTTCCCAGGCCAGCCGAGAAACATAGTCCCTCCAGCGTGTCCTGGGTCTTCCTCTGGGTCTCCTCCCGGTGGGACATGCCCGGAACACCTCACCAGGGAGGCGTCCAGGAGGCATCCTAACCAGATGCCCGAGCCACCTCAACTGGCTCCTCTCGATGTGGAGAAGCAGCGGCTCTACTCCGAGTCCCTCCCGGATGACTGAGCTTCTCACCCTATCTCTAAGGGAGAGTCCAGACACCCTGCGGAGAAAACTCATTTCAGCCGCTTGTATCCGAGATCTTGTTCTTTCGGTCACAACCCAAAGCTCATGACCATAGATGAGGGTGGGAACGTAGATCGATCGGTAAATTGAGAGCTTTGCCTTTTGACTCAGCTCCCTCTTCACCACGACAGACCGGTACAGGGCCCCTTTACAAAGGTTTGCCTGGGGCCCCAAAATGTCTAAGTCCGCCACTGTTCGTGGATCACTCTATCACGATTTGTGGACGTACAGACCATAATACTGTACCAAAAAAAATTTGTACAGGACAAATAATAGTCAACGTTAATATTACTCACATGATTGGGACAGTACTGTACACAGTACTGCACAGTAAAAAGTTAATGAAAAAATAAAATACTTTGGGCAGGTGCTGCCATTTTGTAGTTTTCTCTCAGTAATCCTCCAGTGTATTCCCGCTTATTATGACCACATTCCCCTAAAGGCAACAGGGCCCCACCTAGAAGAGCCCTGTTTCCTTCTGCTGAAAAAACTAGAGGTAAAGTTTTGATCTGATCGGCGCCCAGCAGATGCAGAGGAGTCACACTGACTCCATCAAACCGGACCAGAACCAGAGCAAAACCTTGAATCTTGAGAGCTGGTAGCCCGCCCACATGGACGTCCGAGAAGATGTGCGCGGCCAATTTTCCAGTGTTTTATCTGAAGCTAAACAGGATTTTTTTCACCTTTTTCAACTGGTCAACGACGAGATGTCACACGCAGCTGATGATCCAGTGGTCCATATGAAGCTTAACGGGACTTTTTTCGTCTCTTTCAACTGGCCAATGAGGACCTCAGAGCGGGGACATGCTGGTAAGTAAAATTTAGTAGCTACATGTTTTTAAAATTAGTAGGTTTAATAGTCTAGAACACTGATTGTGGGTTGCTGCAGGGTATGTCTGCAGAAATGGAACCGAGTCAGACTGGAAACGAACTGAGCAGGTCCTGTTCTGCAGAGCCTGGTAAGTAAAATTTAAGAGCTACATATACTGTATGTACATTATGTTGATAAAATGATGTAGGTTTAAAGGAGACCACAGATAGGTTTTTAAAAATTTTATGGTATGTCTTTGGGCTATCCTGACAATGTTCATTCAATTTAATACACAAAATAATTCTTAGATAATCAATTATACCCTTTTTAATTCTGCCATTTATAACTTTCGTTTTGAACGACTGGTTTATGATAATGAGATCTGAAGTTCACGCCCTTCAAAGATCTGTTTACATTAACTCCGCCCTCCAAAGGCAGACGAGGATGTCTGAACTCGCGTTACTGCCACCCAGAGCCCTGAGCTGAGCTGAACTGGACCGCGACGTATTTATTGTGGGACAGATCAGACGTGTACAAGTTGTCGTGTCATTTTTAATTTTTCCTCTGTAATACGTCTCCCTCCCTCCCCCTGTGCGCATGCGCTGGAGGGAGCGGATGTCACTCGCAGCGGACACACACACACACACGCTCACGGGGTCTGATTTGCGCTCGCGCGGGTCTCATTTGTTCTCTCGAGGGTGTGTATTTGCTCTCCCCCCTAATGACAGCATCCCATACATAGCTGTCTCCCTCGATCAGCGTGCTCACACACACACACATACACAGGTTTGTTAATGTGGTTTAGCGGTACGTAGTCTGGCCTGCTATGACACATAAACCAACACACAACACACACACACACACTGCAACATGCTGCATCGCTGTTCATTCAAGACTCCCATCTGAAAACTATGCCATTATCTGGGCCAGGAGGGTTAGAGAATCTTTGCAACGCTCACGTTAGCTGGCTAGACTCTGTGACATTTTTAGCCATTGTGCTGACATGAAATAAGGAAAAACAACCGTCACCTCTTTCATACTGAAGTGGGTGGAGCATCACCAGGGGTTGCTAGGTGACGGGGCGGGACAAAGGTTGGGGTTGTGGCTGCGGTTTGTGACATCACAAACCGCAGGAAGTGGAAACAAAGTGTTTCTATGGTAAATGGTAAATGGAGCTTATTTATATAGCGCTTTCCAGCCCCCTATGAGGGGCCCCAAAGCGCTTTACAATACCAACCATCCACCCATTCATACACACATTCATACACCGGTAGCGGCAGACTGCCTTGCAAGGCGCTTTCCAGTCCTACCGGGAGCAACTCGGGGTTAAGTGTCTTGCCCAGGGACACAACGACACATGGTGTAGGGAACCGGGATTCGAACCTCCAACCTTCCGATCGGGGGACGACTGCCATTACCACTACTCCACGGCCGCCCCTATCAAAGTGTTTCTATCAAAGATAAATAAATATACTTAGAGTAAATAAACCAGTGGGTGCATTTTTTTGGCCCTAGCAGTTTTTTTATGAAGTACATACCCAAAGTTGAGTAAAAAAAACATTAAAAAGTGAATTTTGAATATGTGGTCCCCTTTAAGAGTTTAGAACATTGTAAGAGCGTGGGAAGGGTTTCTAAACCCTTTATATATTTATTTATTTATTTTATTTTATATATACTGTATATATATACACAGTATATAAACTAAAGTAAATACACCATCCCTACTTTGTGGTTTTTCACTTATCGTGGGGAGTGGGGGGTGAAGGGGGCTGGAACATAACACCCACGATGAACGAGGGGCTACTGTATATATTATTTTTCACTTTTTTAGCACACATTGTATCCTTTCTTTGTATGGCTGTGCTTCCAGGGTCATCATTTTGAAGTGCAAGGATGCACAGGATTTCCTTGACACCCTCTCTGAAGCCACAACCCAAACCTTTCCTTCAGGGAAGTTGGGGTCATGATGTTGACGCTACTCTCCCCAACAATAAAGGAAACCCAACCCCCCAGTTTCCACAGCAGAGCATTTTTCATTGTTGTTTATATTGGAAGGAAATGCTGCAGCGTGACTCCCCCTGTCCCGGTTCTTGTTCCAAATGGACACGTGTTTTTGATCTGACCTGCCTGAGGTTCTCACAAAGATGCTGACTGATAAATATAAAGATGCCACCAAGGAAATCACTGTTATTACACCATGTTGTACGAACATTAAATAATTGAATGTTAAACGTGAATGAGAGATAGGCGTCCAATTATGATGACCTCACACAACTAACCGATCAGGTGGTGCTATTTTCTGGCTTTAAGTACAGTTGAGACCGACTGAGGTTAATGACCTGCTGGAGAGCCAGTCAGAGGAAAACTGGATCTATTTTGTACATGCATGCATGGCTCAAACAATAAGACTGTCAGTGAAAATAAGATTATTGAGGTGAATCACTGGTTCAGCAATAAGGTTACTCAATCATTCATGTGCACGGGTGTGTGTGGGGGTAAGCTGAGGGGGACAATGAGCATGGGAATCAAAAGCGACACGTTGGAGATTGATTTTTCTGATGGAGGAAGCTAAAGGAGTTGGTATATTTCTGCGATATGCGAACAGATAATGGATTTGTAGCTCTGGGTGTGAATAATTTCACACTTGCTGTAGCGCAGACACAGCACATGGTGCAGTTTGAAAGTTTTTTTTTTTTAATAAAATGACTCGCAATCAACTTTAATGTGACGACGAAATGATGCAGATATGCAAATATCTGTAATTATCAATAAATTGAGTGGAGATTGCTGGAGTTCAGATGTTACACGTCTCCTTAAAGCAGGGAAAGTAATGCAAACTTTATTTGTTGCCTGAGACACATTAAAGTTTCTGAAACATAATTTTAAAATGATAAATGGGGGTCTGACATTAATGAATAGAAAGCAGAAGGCAGAAAAATAATTGATGATGAAACACCAAAAATTCACAAAGACAAGAGACAAACTGAGAAGACTGGAAACTAAATTGTCTAGAAGCACTTGAGTGTTTTTCTCAGTCAATAACTGTCGGTAAAGACCACTGGGGCAGAACAATCAAGTCAATAAAGCACATTAAGAGTGTTTGTTTACCTTTGTGATATAAATATCTGTGGCTTGTTCATTTATCTCACATCCTTTAGGTCTCGGAAGCAACAAGGTAAAAGCTTCCAGCAGAGACTACTCTGAGATGGACGTTTCATGTGGTCATTTGTAAGACAAGGACTATTATTTAAAAACATTGTCTGCTGAGAGGATACATAAATCTGATCACTGTTCTTCTGTCATAGCAACTATTTGTCTCTTATTATGTCTGTGTTAAAAAGTTTAAGTCTATGAACTGGTTGGCAGCATGCCCATGGGTCTTATTGGATTACAGTATTATTTTAAAACAATCTACACTTAGCAGAAATGTTCTTTCATGGTCTGTGACTTTAATAATGAATTTTATTTGTACTTGGAAATTGACCTTTTCGAGATACGAGTTTGAAAATAAATAAATAAATAAATTAGATTGTCTTGAAAAAAATTGGATATTGCAACATGGCTGCCATAAGCAGTGTTGACAGATACAGTAATGAACTTTAATTATTTTTACATTTCATCAGTTTATATCTTTATGGATTTATTGCAGACAGACAGAAAAATTGCAGACAAATCACTGACAAATACTTTATTAGCTTGTATTACTAACCATTAGCCTTGCAACTGAACAAAACAATTAAAATGTCCTACAGATGTTTTGAGTTGCAGCTGGAACATGGTTAAGTTAAATGCGATGCAATTCCCAGATTCAAGTTCCAATCATTAACATTTATTCAACCTTTATTTATACACAAATAAAAATGGATGATGCAACTCCAACAACTGAAACTGAAGCCAAAATGTCCGGTTTATGTCTGCAGCCATGTTGCATTGTTGGAACCCGAACATGGGCTATATCTTCCATACAAAAGTTCCACCTACACTTCCTCCAAACTTGCTAGTGAATCGTCATGCAAACCAGTTGAACCACCATAAAAAGTGCTATAATGTGTACTGGTCCATATGGCAGGCGGGAACAAGCCTGAGACGCACAAAGCAGGAAGTGGAGACAAAAAAGAGACGTCAAGACAGTCACGGACCTTCTGACCTACACGAGGGCTGGTTCAACACACCCAAAACAGTCAAAAAAACAACATGCAAACAAAACAGAAAATAATTATGTTGTGCTTTGGGGCAAGTTTTCTTTCAGTGTGTGTCTTTCAAGGTGTAGGACAGAAAGATGTGAAGCAGAAAAATATATTTCAACATCTGACGAGAAAAAAAAAAGCAACTACAGAGCAGAAACGTAGGTAAGCACACTTAAAAATTGGAACGTGGTTCAACAGCAACAGTCACCTGGTACAGCTGTTTTTCTGTCATGGGTGGGAGTAGTTTCACAAGAAAGCTGCTTTCCTATTTAAAGCAAGATTTACCAGAACATTTGAGCGCCAAGATGAAAAGACAATTGACAGAAGTATAAACATCAGGCAGATGATTCCCGTATTGAAAACGTCTAAGAAACTGAGCGAGAACCCAACTGACACACAGTTTGAGACGAAGAAGTCAAAAGATCTTTGCATGTTAGATTCCTTTCAATCTGCTGGCCTGAAGCCAGGAGAGGATTCCTGCCAGCTCTACAAATGGTCAAATACAATTGCTCTTATGAAGCACGTGTTCTGGGCTGCAGCCATCGCTCTGTTGCTCAATACTGTACTACCCACAGCAGCAGCCAAAGAACAGATCATTCAGCATTTTCTGCACAACAGACTACATTCAACAACGCATCGGGCAATTAAAGCACAGTTCAAGTTTTTGAAGAGGGTTCATTAACAACTATTATCTTCCCTTTAGCTCTTGAAAAACTTCAGTTTGGAGAAATAAAAGTTTAATTCTGATTTGACTGATGAGCTAAAAGCTAGTTTAAGCTGGGCCAACATTCACATGACTCACAATTACTGGTAAATGTTTTAGATTTGACACCTGCTCCTGGTAGTGACAATCCAATCCTATACTTATCATCCACCCCACCCCACCCCCACTTCCAGAAAAAGAAAAAGGAGCATCCCACCTTCTCGTACTTTATTTTGAAAAGGTTAGTGAGTGGACATGACGGTCATGGGTATGCTGTCAGAAAATGTGCAGTCCCAGTGCTTCCCCTACCATTGTACAAGCGGGGACCCATCAACAGAACCGAGCACCCTGCCTACCACCCCCCAATCGACGACTGTCGGCATTGATGTAGTGCGGGGTGCAATACAAACGTGCTAGCAAAAATACTACTGACGTACCGCTCTGCTCCGCATATTTAGATCTGAACTATAACTTTAAGCTGCTAATTCTTTTTTTTTTTTTACTAACGCTCTTTAACGTTAATCAATTCAGAACATCGCGTGCACTACAGGTGAGAAAACTTTACAAGATACCTTCCCAAAACAACAAACCCAACGACCCAAGATGGTGTAGAGGCAGGGCTGCCGACTTGGGACCCAAAGGACACAGGTTCAAACCCCGGCCCCGGCCACTACACACCTTGGGGTGTCTATGAGTGCACACCTATTTCCCCAGCTCCCCGGGCGCTTTCTATGGCTGCTCACTGCACCACCTGGTGGTGGTTGGGTTAAATGCAGAGACGAATTTCGTCTTGTATGGGAAACATACACAGATGACAAAAATGTGACATTTATTTATTTATTATCTTTCTTTGAGAGCACTGCCTTTAAATGTTCGCTATAAAAGAAGAGGCAGATGTGGATTTGATGAAAGACAAAGTGTGAACAGGAACAAGTGTTTTGTTTTAGATAAATGTCACTTGTAGACAAAAAGTAATAGAGCAATGGGGATTTCCCACCTCGGACAGACTTGGATGACATTTTTTCTCAGGAAGATGTGATTGTCACCTGCTGAGACGCACCATGGTCTCCTCTTACACCCCGTGGCCCTGAGTGTACTTCTACAATGAACTGAAAATGGAAACTGGCAGTATGAAAAGTAAAAAAAATATATATATTGTTCCCCTTCTTTGCCTCAGTCTGTGCCGCTCTAAACAGCACTGAAACATAAATCCAATAGGGTTGAGCTGTCATTTGATATTTTTTGTTGGGCAGGAAACACATCAAGCCTGTTACTAATAAGAAGAAGGAAGTTAAAAGAAAAGGTTATTACTACACCAAATGTTACAGCTATTATTTTGGTGCCTTGGGGTGTGCTACTGAGTCATACATACATGCTGGAATTAGAGTCATAGAGAAGAGAAAACAAATCCAGTTTTATGTAAAAACAAATAAAAATATCCACCATCTCATAAAAATGCTACTAAATGAAGGATGCACAATGCTACTAAATAGCAATATAATGTAGTAAAGCACCAAAAAGTACCCAATACAGTACCTGTATACTGCAGAAAGTTGATGGAAACAAGAATAAAGGTCCAGCCTTTAAAGTTTTAAACTAAATTCATCTTATATTAGGAAATGACAAAGTTATAGCCATTTTGATTAAAACTTGAAATACCGTCATGCTGCAATATTTTGTATCACATGATGGAGTTTGTGTTGTGAGCTACTCAGCTACCACACCAAGTTTTAATTCAATCTTTGTGAAGATTTTTGAGTTTTCTAAGGTCAGTCAGTGGGGTCTGAATAGGCTTGATTTAATTAGCCATCATTAGCTGTCAGTGCTCAGAGAAGGTGTTGAGGATGACTCTCAACTACACCCACAGCAGATTTTAGCTCTATCTGTAGGGCTGCTTGTGTTAAATTCATTTTTGTGTTTCATAAGGCCTCTTAGCGGTGGCGACCAGCTTGATTTGCGCAGAATTCAACCGTCGATCAGTTATAGAAGTGCAAAAACTGATCCAGTGGTTTATAATATATGTTTAAAAAATGAACACAGACACGAAGAAAAACACTAATGTCTGCCTTTTGGCTTCCAACAACTCAAGTACAGTACCGGTGATCTGCTCCTAATTCTGTAGAGCTTCCCACAAAATGTAGAGCAAAAAACACTCTTTTATTCAAAAGCAACTAAAACTTATTATGAGGCCCTCGGGAGAGAGGGCGAAACGTCTCAATAAAAAATAAACTGTCCAGATGACCAGACTGAGAATTATTGGATATGTAAAACAAAGTTTTTCGGCTTCGGTAATGCAGTGTTTACCCAAAAAATGTCCTTGGTCCATTAACTCAATTAAATTCTGTGATGTACAGTAACTCACTTTGTGTTTTGTCGCGGTGAGTAGAGGTTTGGACCTAGAAACGCCAACTGATTCACGAGACTCTTAAAATTAACTTAACTTTATTTAAAAATAAAACAAAACAGAGGCTGTGACAGCACAATTTATAAAAAAAACTGGGGGTCAGCACGAGGAGACAAGGAACCAGAGAAGACTGGACGTGGCATGAATAATGCTCAGCTGGTGGATGATTGAAAACAAACAATATTTAGATGGGTTGATGAGAAAGCAAAGACACCTGAGCTGAATGAAGGAACAGGTGAGAGTGGGCGGGGCAGCAACTGGAGGAGCAAAAACTGACAGAGGAAACTGGGAACAACAGAGACACAGAAAAACAACGACAAAACGAGAAAATAAACCCAAATAAATAAATAAAACAACCCACAAGACACAACCTGCCAGTGTTACGTTGCTTCATTGCCATTTTAGGGAGATGGAGATGTTTCACCCCAAACAAGCCATCAGCCACATCAACTGGCTACTAAACAAATAAAGCTTGAAGTTTATTTGTTACAAACGTTTTTGTTATTTTTGTTACAGGCCTCCATCCCTTCCTCTTCACATTGTATATCTCAGACAGGCAGCTGCTTCATCCAGATGTTCTCTGATGGTTTAATCTGAAGGGAATGACCAATGCAGAGAGATCATCACTGACTTTGTGAGCTTCTGTGAGGCTAACTACAAAGTACCTTTACATCAACACCTTCCAAGACAAGGGAGATGGTGGTAGACTACAGGAAGAATGAATGCCCGCATCCCCAATGCCAGTCAACACCCAGGGTTTGAACTATAGCCTGACCAATAACCTATAGGCAGGACTGATAATTTAGGATGATATAGTTTGGGGACCTATCGGTATCGTGATAATTGTCCCCATTATGCGCCGATATAAGCACTTCTAAGTTTCACCCCTAAAATGCTGGGAAGCAGCTGTAATTGTGCAATGTATAGCAGAGGGCCATGAAGACTATGTTCAAGTCATTGCATTCACTTAGGTTTCACTTTCACATTCAGCCCAGACGAAGCAAGGAGCAATACTGCGTAGCATATTTTGCTGAACAGAGAATGACAAGCTTGGCAAATTCATTTTAACTGATCTGTAAAACAAATCAATAATAATAAAATCTTTTCAACCCTCCAACCCGTTTCTCATTAGCTATGTGTTTCTCAAGTTAGCAAGCTAACGTTTAGATAACCTAGCATAGGCTATTTAGCTATTCCCTTGTAAAACTTTACCCCGAACATTAAATCTAACGTAGCGGTAAATATATCAGTATTACTAATGTTATATTTGTCGTCCTCACTGAAACGCATTGGTTGTCTGAAATCTTAACTTCTTTGCAAAGAAAAAAAATTGCAGCTGCAGTCAATATTAGTTAGGCCTTCACCACATGTGACTGACTGTTTAAACAATAAACAGGGAACAGGTGTTTCTTTGTTTAATTTATATTTATGCAACACACTTGCTAACTTTATGGTGAATAGTAGAGGATAGAAAATGCGAACAAACATTATGAAGACTGTTTTATGACCAGTGCACCACTTGTAAACCTGCTGTGGGACAAGGTATAGCATGGAGCTGATTAGCTTAGCTTCATGGTTGCTAACAGCTGCGCTAAATAAACAAGCCCTGTTCCACTCGCTGTTTACTTAGACTCTTGGGGTGGACAAAGCAAAAAATAATAATTCAGGCAATGGGTTATCAGCGGTTACCTTCCCCACCAAATATTGGTATCGACGATAGCCAAAATTTCCATATCGGCCAGGCTCTAATTTGGTCATTGAAAATGTGGCAACAACAAACTATACTGGTCCACTAACACATATGAGGTGTACAAAAAGGGCCAATGTCCCCTTAATTTACTGAGGAGGCTGAGGTCCTCTGGAAAGAGTAAATGAGTCCCCGAGGCTCAGTGGGATTAGCTTGTCTAAATAAAGGTTGAATGAATGGATTAATCTTATGTTTCTGCTGCGCTTGAAGGGACAGAAAGAGACTTAAGCAAGCTGGTCAGGAGGGCCAGTGCTGGCCCAACTTCTGGACACCTCTGAGGTGGTGGGTGAAAGGAGGATGTTGGCAAAGCTAACATCCATCACCAGCAACATAACCCATCCCCGACACTGTCAGGGCTCTGAGCAGATCTTTCGGTGGCGGGCTGCGACACCCACAATGCAGGTCAGAACGTTGCCAAAGGTCCATCACATTAACACTGTTCATCCATCCATCCAGCCATCATTATCTTTACCTGCTTCATCCTTTTTAGGTCGCAGGAGTCGCCGGTGCCCGTGTCCAGCAATAGCTGTGCGAGAGGCGAGGTACTCCCTGGACAGGTCTCCAGTCCATCACAGGGACACAGAGACAAACGAGACAAACAACCATTCACTCTGTTACTCACACCTAGGGACAATTTAGAGTTACCAATCAGCCTAACATGCATGTTTTTTTAGGGGTGCACAAATAAATCTGCAATTTCCTTAATTTTGGGAGATCAGAGATCGGCTTACATGAGAAACTGATTTTTACTGATTTTTTTGTAGTTTTAAAAACAATTGTTTAAACTTAATTTATATTTCAAAGCACTACCTCATGACCAGTTCAAACCAGTTTGTACTGTTTCTAGGATATTGTGCAAGGCCGGCCCAAGCCTCCATGGGGCCCTAAGCCAAATTTGGTTTGGGGCCCTCTATTTAGGTTACCGTATTCTCCGGCGTATAAGTCGCACCTTTTTGCCTACATTTGCCTACATTTCTAAGCCCTGCGACTTATAGGCCGGTGCGACTTATACGTCGATTTTTCCAACATTTTGGTCATAATGTGACTTTGGTCAAAAGCTCCAAAAATGGTGCAGTACCAGTTTCGGCCGCTATGGGCGCTAAGAAACCCTTTACAGTACCTACACTGTTGACATCTGCCTGGTCCAAAAATGGTGCAGTGACACAGAAGATGAAGACTTCAATGGTTTTGAATAAATAAATAAAAACCATAAAATAAATACAGTATCTGTTTCTGTCATCATTTTAAACTGAGACACGTTTTTTACTGTAATGTCAGCTAATAAAAATATATTTTTATGTGTTTATCTTTAAAGATAAATGATGAAAGACACAAAATATACAAAAATTATGTTCATTTATTAATGAAAAGTTCAACTAAGACACATCAAACAAAATACTGTAGTTTTTATGTGATAATCTTGTCAAAAGTCCTTCCAAACAATTTGGCAGCCAGTCCATTTTGGGCAAAACACCAGTTCACGTGAGGTGCGACCTATAGGCCGGTGCGACTTATAGGCCGGTGCGACCTATACGTTGATTTTTTCCTTTAATTGGGCATATTTGGCTGGTGCGACTTATACTCCGGTGCGACTTATAGGCCGACGAATACGGTAATAATGTGGATTACTGCAATCAACAGTCAGATGATCAGATCATTACCCACCTAACATAAACTCGTTGTAACTCTGACAGTCCTGTGTTTACATTTTCCTATACTGTATGTATATACCGGTACTAAAAGTAACAAACAAACAAACAAACAAACAAACAAAAAACACCAGTGTGCAATGTACTGTATTTTACAGCCAAAGTGTCATCTGGTTTATTATCTTTGATTCCAAGGAACTGCAACAGCAATGTTCAAACTGTAGCCTAGTGCAAATCAACAACTAACAAATAAAATAATTTAGATGCATAAATATAAATTAAACTGTGCAAAAACAGACAAAATAAAAAAATAAAATATCAAGGAAATACTTAAATAATGTAAACATTTACTTGAAACCACGTAAATGGGTTAAAAATAAATTTAATGTTGAATATTTAGTTCTTAAAACTATATAAATATATGCAATAGTTTGTAAAACTGAACTTAAAATATTAAATGGAATAAAATATAAATCATTAAATTTTTTTTAATTCCAGTGGCCCTGGGGCCCTAAGCAGCAGTTAGTTTGCTTATGCCTTGGGCCGGCCCTCTTCAAGGGTATGTTTTGAATAAAATAAGGTTGGAAACTTGAAGGTGCATTGTGATCTGACAGTGTCGCTTATAAAACAAAATTGGTATCGGCTAAAATCGGAATCGGCAGGTAAGACTTTTTAGAGATCGGTGATCGGCCAGAAAACTGCAATCGATGCATCATGCACCCCTAACGTTTTTGGTCTGTGGGCGAAAACCGGAGTAAGAAAACCCACACATGCACGGAGAGAACATGCAAACTCCACTCAGAAAGACCCCCGGACCGGGATTTGAACTGGGGCAACCTGCTCAGTGAGAGGCAGCAGCTCTACAAACTGCTCCACCGTGCTGCCTAACACTGTTTAATAAATGTTCAATAATGGAAATGTTTGATGATGTGTGGAACTGTTCCATCAGTTGACAAGTGTACACTGTATATTGCATGATTATAAATAGCTGCAAAACACCTACAGTATACTTTTAACTTTTGAAGACACCATCCGCCACGCCACACTGGACTACCGTATTTTACGGTGTATAGGTCGCACCTTTTTATGTTTTTTTCCAGGTCTGCGACCTATACATGGCTTGTTATCACTTTCTGTGAAACAAATGTTTAAATCCAGCTCATTTCACAATTACGTTCATTTATTAAGGAAAAGTTCAGCTCAGACATATATTTGCTATAACTTTTATCCAACGAATAATTGTTTTTAAGTGTTAATCTTCTTAAAAGCCTTGCTGTGCGCTCCTGTGGCAGACATTTGCAGCAGACCTAAACGTAGGTGCGACCTATACACCAGAAAATACTGTATTTTCTCCTGTCGCTGCTGAAATGTAATGCTCAGAAAGTCCCTCACTCTGCGGACCTTTGTGCTGATTAAGAGCGGCGCTAAATGTCATTTATTCTCAGCAGGATCTACTTTGCTCTGGCAGAAGAGCCAAGCTGTAACCCTAATAAAAATTATACAGTGAGTTAATTAAACATTCGTTGGACTCAAAGTGCTGGCCATTAGTCACTGGAAATGTTGATCCCAGCCCACACAATGCCAAGTGAAATAAGTCCCGCCACTTCGCCTCTGGAGGTGGGAATGGATGGATCTGGCTCCCCGGAGTGAAGCCGCATCGATGCCAACATTCTCCCACAAGTTCCTGGGTCCCTCTCCAGCTCAACAAACAAACTTAAAAACGTGTTCCAACTGAAAACAGAATATGTTCTGCTTCTACTGAACAAAATCAGTTAGATGTTCCCTGAACGAGGTGCGACAACAAAGACCGAATCAAACGATCACCTATGGTCACTCATAAGACAAGATCTGCAGACACTTAGAATATATGCTGAGGATGAAGCTCAGCTACTACTGCACTGAATTCTAGCTCAACATCTGTAAAACTGACCCACTTACAGCCATTTTTGTGTGGACTAATGTCCATTAGCTGTGGCGGCCATTTTAAATTGGGTTTAAGCCAAACATGAAACAGTTGCAGAGGGACATCCAATGAGTCATTTCTGTGGATTTAATTAAAATGCATCCAGTGGTTCATGAGATATTTTGCTAACAGACACATAATTTACTCCAATAACTGTTGGCAAAGTAAAAAAAAACAGATCCTGTGTGATCAAATAGAGATCTACTACCACACCAACTCTGACCTCAATATCTCTAGCTGTGGCTGCCATTTTGAATGGGGTCGACACTGAAAGTAGTTACTTGTAACTGTACATCTTGTGATTACTGTTTGAGTGATGCGTTAAACTTGTTCATGAGATATTTTGCTAAAAAAAAAAGACAAACACACACCCAAACTAAACCCATGACAGAAGTGTGAGTGCTGTCTGATCACTAAAGCTCCCTGGAGTTTTATATATATATATATATATATATATATATATAATAA
The DNA here is from genome assembly GCA_038048925.1 of Garcialebias charrua. Taxonomy (NCBI): domain Eukaryota; kingdom Metazoa; phylum Chordata; class Actinopteri; order Cyprinodontiformes; family Rivulidae; genus Garcialebias; species Garcialebias charrua. The sequence goes on along the minus strand of JBBPBX010073235.1, from coordinate 3,194 downwards.
ATTGTGGAATAATATAATAATAATAATGTAATATATGGACCGAGGGCCAAAAGTGGCCCCTGAACAATCTCTATCCGGCCCCAATATCCTTAATTGAAAAGAAAACAACATTAAATGAGTTGAAAAGCTGGATTTTATCAGTGAAATTCAAATTAAGTATCTTGAACAAATACATCAAACATATTTTAGTCAACTTATTTCTTATGTTTTTTTTTGTTTGCATATGTAACAAAGATACTTTAATAAGATAAAGTTTACAGGGAGTAAATCTTACGTCCTAAAGATTAACGGGGAGAGCCATTTTTATCAAGCATCAAGTCTCCTACTGTATTTGTTTTAAATAAAATATATGTTCTAATTCTTTATGAGTTCCTTTGATTGCTTTCAATATCTTGGTTTGGACGGGGGGAAAAGTCTATACAAATACAAAGTGAAGGACTTATTGAATGATAAAGCCTTATATTTGCTGTATAATAAAATTATTGTATACCACATTTAATTTACTGTGTTGATGTTTTGGGGAACAGCGTGTAAAACTATAACAAAGCATTTTTATCTTACAAAAAAGAGCTATAAGAATCATAACAAGAGTGCATTCATCCATCTAGTATATTGTTTTGTAAAATGAAACTATTGAAGTATTATGATCTGGTAGAATATAATGTTTTTTTTATTAACGTATAAAGCACAGAATCAAACACTACCTCCAAATATTCAAAAACATTTTGTAAAGAGGAAAAGTTGATATAATCTTAAGGGAACAGACATTTTTGTTAAACCACATTATAGAACAAGTTTAAAGGGTCGGTCTACTTTTATACAAGGCATCTGTGGAATGGTTTGGATAATTATGTTAAAAAAGCTAAGTCTATATTTAAGAAAACGATTAAGAGTAAACTTTTGAAAACATATATATAAATGGTGAAAACTAAGTACTATAAATCTGTAAATTGTTATGTTATATAATTGGTTCATGGATAATTATTGTTTGAATTGATTTTGCTTAAAAAAAGGGGCAGATAGTATAAGATTTTTTCTTCTTCTGCTTCCTTTCATTTAATTTTTTTTCTTGATATGGTTTTGTAAATATTGGTGTTTTAAATTTGAAATGAATATATATATTTTTTAAGTCTCCCACCCATATAGCCTAAATACAGTATGTGAACATTAAACTACACATTAACTGAAGGCCTATGGGCCACATCCAGCCCACATGGGTGATCTTAGTCTGCTGAGTTCATTTAAACTAAAACTAACATTTTAATCAGTGAAACAAGAAATGCTTCTGTCAGAGGTGATCTCATTCATATAGAAGATTTATGACAGGGCTTACTCCATTTAAAAGAAAACTACATTTAAATTTTGACAATTAAAATGTAGTGGCAATAATAGCTGTCCATGCATTAAGTAACCACCTCCAGGCTTGTTGTGCCCCAGTTTTCTGGGTCCTCCACCACCACCACCCTCCTCCTCCTCCACTGACCTGCTGGTAGTTCTCATCTTCAGGCTGGAAGCTTTTGTCCGTGCCTTGAAACCTTAAGTTGATATGAGGAAAATTGTGAAGCCAGTAAGTCCACCAGGGCGCAATGTAGTCCACTCGGACTAAAGACATCCCGTTCCCGGGCAAAAAAAAATTAAAAAAAAGTTCCTAATTAGCCTCTCAGCGCGTGAGTCTTTGATGAAGCCTCACATCAAACAAAGGCGGCAACAACAAACGAGTCCAACATGAGGGGGACAAAAACCCAGAAAAGTCCTGGGGGGGACTGCGGTCGTCCAAAGACCTGAGGAGGAGCTGAATTTGTCTTTTCTGGAGAAGAACTCCGGTCACTGTCCGCTCGTGTCCTCCTCCTCTGCTCCTCCTGTCCGAACCAACCGCTCCGTCAACAGCGGGAGCGCGCGCGCCGACTGTGAGGGACATCAGACAGGAGGTGCGGGAGCGCGCACGGGTTCGCCTCAAAGGTTTTTGATGAATTTTAAATCTGGTATCACTGTCACTACACGACTCACACGTGTTGTGACTGTTTTTTATCGTTTTACTCGCTCCTGTGCACTTTTAATCCTGTACTGCCATCTAGTGGACAAACAAGGTCATTACAGGCGTTTAACAGTACCGGTGCTCAAATCTTCAAGTCCTGTCAGTTTTCCAAGCACCATAATTGTGTTCACTCATGTTCCTGTTTTTGATTTTCTACATCTACCTTCATCATCATCAACAGCTGATCATCAGACATCCATCAGTGTGACCCCCAACCCATTCACAACCCCCATGTGATGTGAATCCTTCTGTATTTTGTGTATTATTTGTAAGTTTTATGTAATGTATCTAGTTTTTAGCATGTTTATCGAGACATTTTCTAGAGACACGAACAGCCGGAAACAAATTCCTCGTGTATGTCAACATACTTGGCCAATAAACCTGATTCTGATAATCTGTCTGTTTTGCTACTTTGATATCTTTGTTTTAATTTGTAAAAAAAAAAAAATATATGTATTTGTCTATTAAGGAAATTCTACTGTTGTCATCATTTAGTTTGTAGACAGGTCTCTCTTGTAAATGAGTCCTCGAGGCTCAATGAGATTAACCTTACAAAATTTTAAGGTTTTCCAACAATGTACAGGTAGTCCCCAACTTACGAGCGCTCTTACTTACGAGGTCCCGGACTTACGAGCATGCATCTCATTTAAAAAAATATATATTTTTTATAAATGAATACATGTACAGTACTGTAGTCACCAAGCACTTAGCCTATCCTAACAGTTTTTAAAGATGGAGTTGAATTGTCTCCCTTTATGGGAATGGAGCCTGCAGGGAGGAGGGAGACAATTCAACTGACTCCTTAACTGTGTTAGGATAGGCTAAGTGCTTGGTGACTGTACAGTACTGTACATTTATCTATTTATAAATAAAAACAATAAAAAAATAAAAATACTGTATATTTTTTAATAAATAGATAAATGTACAGTACTGTACAGTCACCAAGCACTTAGCCTATCCTAACACAGTTTTTAAAGATGAAGGAGTCAGTTGAATTGTCTCCCTCCTCCCTGCAGGCTCCATAGGGAGCTTGCTCCCTTTATGTGAAAGGGAGACAATTCAACTTATTCCTTCATCTTTAAAAACTGTGTTAGGATAGGCTAAGTGCTTGGTGACTGTCCAGTACTGTACATGTATTCATTTATAAAAAAAAAAAAAA
>JBBPBX010073234.1:6587-17881 GCA_038048925.1 Garcialebias charrua | reverse complement strand
TATACATATACAGGTAGTCCCCGACTTACGAACGAGTTCCGTACCTACGGGTCGTTCGTAAGTCGAAAATTCGTAAGTAGGATCACATACACATTTTTTTTATTTTTTTACAAATAAATAGATGTACAGTACTGTACAGTCACCAAGCACTTAGCCTATCCTAACACAGATTTTAAAGATGGAGTGAGTTGAATTGTCTCCCTTTCACATAAAGGGAGCTAGCTCCCTTTATGTGAATGGAGCCTGCTAGGGAGGAGGGAGACTATTCAACTCACTCCTTAACTGTGTTAGGATAGGCTAAGTGATTGGTAACTGTATAGTATACATAGTTCCCACATACTGGCGAGTATTGCGCAATACCGGGTTTTTCGCCACTCCTAAAGGCAGAAATGGCGGACAAACACACAGTCTGCTATCACAGCTAAATACATTACTAGCTTCACCAAGGCTGGCAGTGGTCGGAGTTAAATGAGTTGGAGAAAGAAATCATGGCAGACGAAGCGGACAACTTGTCACAAAGTAGTTACTCTGATATCATTAATTATTTAATTACTACGAGGAGCGCACACCGGCTTCACAGCACAGAGCTTCACAGCTTTAAATCCAAAAAAGATGTGTAAACTGTCTCAATCATATCTAACCAGCTAAAAAAAGGTTTAACTAAAATAACACACAGCCAACAAACAGTCCAGGCTGAACACGGACCAGAACCAGCACTTTGAGTGTTACCGTGTTGGAAGTTAGCATGTCGTTAGCATCTGGAGCGGAGGGTCCGTCGAGCTCAGGTCGGACGGCGTGGATCCGTCGCGGCCGCGGGGGCACGTCCCATGGGACAGACGCGTCGCCCGCACGACTTGGCTCGCGGCCTCCTTCTCCCACTGGGACGGTCTCCGAGACCGTGAGGAGGCCGTTGTCGCGTTAGCGAGATGCTAAGCTAACCACAGCATGCAAGACGGTGTTGCTAAATAATGAAAGAAAAAAAAAACAGCTCTAACACACAGACAGTTGTACTCTAACATTGTTTCACAAAATGATTTATGTAGAATATTTTGTTTACCGGCCAAAAGCACGACGTCTTCTGAGCAGATCCGAGAGAGCGATGGAGCTGCTGTGAGCTTCTCCGATGAGATAAATCCTTCACGTTTACTTTTTTTTTGATTAAGTGAAACCTGCGCGTTGCCCAAACGTCTACCCGACTGGAACACCCACTGACCCAACACAAAGTAACCATTGCAATTAATTAGAAATTAACAACAACAAAAAAACGTGAAAAATGAACATCCATTAGACTGCGCTGTCAGCTGCGCTGCCTCTCGAAATGAGGGTCCACCCGGAAATTACACAGATGTGACGTCACATGGGAACTATGTATAGTACTTAGGCATGTAACGAGATCTCGTTGTACGAGATCTCGCGATATTAAACTCCCGCGATATCTCTCGTTGAGAGGTAACGTTGTCTCGCGAGATGCTAATGCTAATGCTAGCAGAGCCCCTAGCAAGTCAGCGTCACGGACAGCATGGCTTCGCCGGATGAAGTTGCTATAGAAGACGCCCCAACTACTGATGGAGGGTGCCGCAGACGCCTCTACATTGATGGAGGGTCCCGGCGCTGCCGACGCTGCCCCGAATGTAAAGACACGCGTGTAAACACCGGTGTGACCGGTGTTGCCAGATAGAGTCCCACCCACCCAAAGCAATCTCTACCCGCAAAAGTCAGAAGGAAAATCGCGGTGAACCGCCCAATCTGGCAACACTGGTGAGTGACGGCTGCAGAGTCAGTTTTGGAAAGTCCTGCGTGAATATCTATTTTTTTAAACAAAGTTGAACGTTCTAAGGTCTAAGGAGATTCAATCAGTAAAATGAAGACATCAGTTGGGTTTGTAATACATGTTAAAACAGAATAAAAGCCTTTTTGCGGCATAAAACCGATCTTTGAAGTTTTCTTGAACTAATATTAAAATCTCGTCTCGTTCTCGCGAGATTGTGATTTGTCTCGTCTCGTCTCGTGAGTTTTGTGTATCGTTACACCCCTACTGTACATTTATTTATTTATTATAAAAAGTAAAAAAAAAAATTATTTTTATTTTTATGACATGCGTTCCTAAGTCCGAAACGTCATAAGTCGGAGGCGTCATAAGTCCAGGACTACCTGTATATAATAAACTACTATGGTACTTACTACTTGTACTACTATTCCTACTTTGCGGTTTTTCACTTATTGCGGGTCTTCAGGGTATGGATCCCCCACGATAAACGAGGGACTACAGTATATAGTTTGTGCTTGTAAATCAGAATGTGTAGTTGTGAATAAATTTTGCACCTTTGTGCATCCATAGATAAGAATTTATGTGCGTGTACAAAAGATTTACATTTGTAAAAAATAATTACACAAGTTACTTTTTTTATGCCTGTTTACAGGTACAACGCATAAAACTACGTGTAAAACTCTACACTTAGAAAGCATAAAACTACGTGTAAAACTCTACACTTAAGTTTGTGTGTGATTTTCAACTTGCGAGGACGAATTATGACCCGATGTTTCTTCCTCTCAGCTGATTGGTCAATGTCATGTCAATCACAAATTTAACAATCCAATCAGAGAACAGATGGGTGTGGCTAACGGGGGTGGGACTTTACTGAGCTGCAGGTGCTGGAAGAGTACCAGTAGCACATTTTGAAGATGGAGGACAGCGCCAGCGCTACCGAACGTGATGTTAAAATAAATATCTGGACAATGATTTTGTTTTTGTTCCACTAAACCTTAAAGTAATTCCTACCTGAGCCACAGAAGCGCTGGCGACATCCTCCGTCTTCAAAATGTACTACTGGCTCATACTCCATTTTATGCATCATCGCAAGACACCCAGAATATGTGTTGTCGATGATTCTCAACTACTGCATCTGATTTTAGTTCTGTATGTGTAAAATCTGTAAAACCCACAAGTTGGCTGTGGCAGCCATCTTGAAACTTCGCCTTCAGCGGTGTGATAATAAAACTGTTGTGTTGAACCGGATCAGCTGGGAATAAAATGGAGTACATTTAGTTTCATTGTGACAAAAATAGCTTCAACAGATACTAAAGAACCAACCCCATTCATAAGATGTATATTAATACATGTGAGATGTGCATGTACAGTAAAGTACTTGGGTGGAGTCTTCTAACTTTGCTGTTAGACAGTGAACAGATCCTGTCTAGTTGGTTGTGTTTGTACATTAATGATGGTCGTAAACAGGCTTTAGTCTTGAACAATGCAGTGTTTAAATATGACAGATCATGTGTTTGTGTGACCACTCCGCCCCCCTGCATCAACCCTTCTTCTCTGCCCTCCATCACCCTCCCCCCCTGTACATTTCAGGGTATTTTTCTCCTTGTTATGCTCACAAATGATCTATAGGAAGGAGACAGTCCACCTCTCATCGTCATCTATCACAGAGTTAATCTGGTTTAGTCATGCTTAAACACAACCACAAGAGGCAGCGGCATTTTTCCCATTCCAGTCAGGCAAGGCAATAAGAAAAAAACAAGTTTGTACTAATCTCTTTCATGAGAAAGAAATCATCTGAAGGCCTTGGATTAATTGTTGTTGTGAACCTGCTCCCTCTGCATTAGGTAAAAAGAGGATTTGAGCTACGCATTTCCAGCAGCAGAAACACTGTAAACATTTCCATTAACTTACAATCCCACACCGGAGGATAAAACACACCCAGAAGTTATCACCCTGTGGTTACAAAATCGCTCGTAATCCTATTTAAGGAGTGTTCGCTGCCGTAGCTTCTTACAGTCACAAACCAAACAACTCCAGTTGGTCACAAGTTTTTTTTTTTTTTTTTTTAAGATTTCAGGGAAACTTATCTCACTTTGTAATCCTCTTGAAGGTGCACATTGCAAAATTGTAAAAACAAGATTAAAAAAAATGATGCAAGCAACTAAATCAGCACAATATTTTCCCACATTGATGGATGATCGTGTCGTTAAATGAAACAGTTGTGACCAAACGGTAAATACCACACGTGTTTGTTTTCCCACGGAAAGTGACTGAAAACAGATCAAACGTTAAACTCACGACCACATTTGTTTAACTACACAGCCTGTAGGTCATGTGACTCAAACTTCCACAGGGTTTACAACAAATTCAGCCAAGTGCTTTGTTTACATTGAGTGCGTACCCGCATTTCAGAATTGCATTCGATACGTCAGGAAAATTACTGGAGTAAACTCGTTCAAACGTCACCTTTTTATGTACCGTACTTGCTGCCGTACACGTCGCACCGCCGTATAAGTCACATCAGTCCAAATATGTCTAATAAAGTGGAAAAACAAACTTAAATACGCCACTTCACCGTATAAGTTGCATCTATTATGCGTCACCAGCGATGACAACCCGGAAATGTGAGTCAGTGTTGTGGCAAAAATCGATTGGCTGCCAAATGGTGGCCGCGGGAGAACTTTTACAAGAATTTAACAAGATTAACACTTATAAACAATTGTTTGCTCGAAACTATAGCAAAGTTGTGTCTCAGTTGAACTTTTCCTTAATAAATAAACTTTGACGGTCAAATCAGCTTATTTCAAAAGCCGATACGCAGAAGCAGGAACGCGCAGAGAGAGTGACGACTTGTTGTGCATTTCTTCGAAATTGAACAAGATAGCCCCCTAAAAACATTAATTTGTTTGCTCAGCATTAAAGCAAATGTGTGTCTCAGTTGAACTTTTCCTTAATAAATTCACTTTGACGGTCAAATCGGCTGAACTTTGCCTGGGCAGCGCGACGTAATACAGCTGATTTGACGCTTGCTCCAGGAGTTACAGAGCGAGGCGAAGGTGGCTTGGTATGGCAAGACAAGTGTCTCATTAATCGGTCTTTTGCAGACACGTGACATTTTGCACTCCCGGTCGCCATATTGTATGGATACCGGTTCATTTAAACAGAGGAAGTCCATGCCTTAGCTGCTACCTCGTAAGGATCAATGTTGTTAATTGAAGCTAACTTCACCATGTAACGTTCTCTGGCTTCAAGGTTGAGTTTCTCTCTATAAGGCTTCTGTTCATTTTTATATTTAGTTTGCATTTTGCTGATGTTATTGTTCTGTATCGCACTGTGTTTAACATGGACTTCCTCTGTTTAAATGAACCGGTATACACCCAACATGGCGACCGTAAGTGCAAAAAGACATGAGCCGTGACGTCACGTGCAAAAGACCGATAGCCACTTTTACCTATTAATGAGACACTTGGCTTACCATATTAGTCGAGGGCCCTCTAGTGGCTGAAAATGGTAGTGTTAAATATTTTCCATGTCAAAATGAATGAAATTGTCAGATTTCAGCCAAAAATTGGATTATAAATATGAGGGGGGGGGGGGTGAATATTAATTGCTTCTGTGAATAAGTCACACGCAAGCTAATTTTATGCAAAAAAAACGGCAACTTATACAGTGAAAAATACGGTATTAGGAAAACCTTTTTTGCATCGAGTACCTTTTTAATTCTACATCAAACAGAACTTGACCATGATCTTAAATGTATCTACAAGATAAATTAGTTTCAAAGTTTTTCTTTAGGCCAGACGTTTTAAAAAGAATGAAAGATAAGAAGTCATGCAGACATAGAGCAGAAGCAGAGCCTGAGTTATGGCTGTTTTTGTACATGCGTGTACAAGTTTGTGTCTGTTAGCCTTCACAAAAGGTGATTGGCAGGTGTAAGGGAGCATGGAGGTGATACCCCGGTCTTCTCGGTTTTTGGTTTTTAGTTGCAAAGGCTCTATTGTGTGTTACGTGACACTGGTGTGCCAGCACGACTGACAGCCATTTGCATTAATGGTTGAGTGACCCTTCCCCCAAACACAAACACACATATTACATTCTGCTACCGCCGCCTCTGCCTGTGAGGCCGTAAAAAAAGTCCGCTCTTTGGTTACTGATTATTTGCAGTATAAGGCCTGTTTATAATTTTCTGCAGACATTCTGTCGCTGACCTACATATACGCTCCGAAACTATCAGACAACACTCGATTATTTATCTGACGTTGAGAAATCTGTCTTCACTAGTGTGCATAACCAAAAAAAAAAGCTCTTTGTAAGTTGACTTTCACAAGCGGATCTATAAAACTTATAGATCCATAAAATGTCTCACCGAATCATATGATTAGAAATCTTTATCTGCCTGTCAGGAAGTTTTTCGTTGCGGAGGATTTGGTCAAGGTGTGTGAACCCTGCTTTACCAGTTAGCCCAGTTTTCTTGTCGTTTATCTAGTTTCTTATTGTTTATCTGACTGGTGGAGCTTAAGCCAAGAGCAGGGGCTCCCATTCCTACTATAGATTTGAAAAACCTATAGCGGCCACACCCTCATGAGCCTGATAAGTCAGTGTGTGTGTGTGTGTGTGTGTATGTGTGCGTGTGTGTGTTGGTAGGAGGCAGGGGAGTAGGGTTGTGTTTGTGGGACTGACAGAGGGGAAAAAGTGAAGAGTGAAAGAAAAGTCAGAAGAAAACAGATACAGAGAGGTCAGAGGAACTGAGAAAATATATATGTGAGACGAACAATGGTGTATACATGTAGTGAGGGGTGGGGTGTGGTAGTGGTCCTGCCAGTCGGACAGCATCCTGGTTGGCTGCCTTTAGTTTCGAGCTCTGCTTGTGTTCCTGCAGCAGAGACGCCACAGTCTTCAGCTCCATCGCCGGCTCGTGTCCGAGCTGCAGGTCGACGTGTCATGATCTACGGCCCGGAGAGTGCAGCTGCTTGACACGCCCCGTTTCTCACATTTACATGAGCCGCTTGATTAAGATTTCCTACGAATAATAAGACTTCCTATTTACACCCTCCTCCACCGAGGTATAACTCTGTTATTTTAAGACTTCGCACGCAGCAATGATAGATTTGTTTAGTGAATAAACACGATGGTTGGAGGAGGTGTATTTAATGTGAGCAGACTGAAATGCTGAGACTTGGCTGGTAAATAAAAACGTTTAACCTCTTCAAGGTAATTTCTCATTTACTCTTTTTGTTGGGAGTTATTTTCCAAAGCTGTTTTATTGAGTTACTGGTGGCTTTACTAGTTTATCACATGGCCACTGTGGAGACGGCCAATAAAACTTGTTCACACCTGAGCTCAGTTTAGAATGAAACGTTGATCTAATGTTCATATTTTGGATTGGGTTTCAATTCAATTAAAATGTTCTTTATGAATCCCAAAGGGAAATTAAATGTTGTAGCTCATCATCCTCATTTCATTAAGATATGTTATAGTTATTAATGGCTGTAGGCAGGAAGGATCTTTTGTAAAGGTCCATCCCACAGTGGATCCAAAGAAAATGGTCGCAGATGCCGTCTGATCCGTCCACCCAGACTTGGCTGGCCTCTCGGTTTCCCCGTGCTACAGGACCACCTGTGTCCCGAGAAGAACACTTCCTTGAGCAATGGACACTTCTCCCAGCAGCCTGTCGAGCTCCTTGTCCCTGCAGATGATCCCCGTCCTTGCTGTCATGAGCCATGCCTTTGGGTCAAATTATTAATCAGTTCAACATTTATTTTCACTGTTATGCCGACGATACACAGCTTTACATCAGGACTGGAGCATCATCATCATCCCCATTGTCTTCTCCATCTTCACTCACTGCCCTCTCTACTTGCCTGGAGGAAATAAGAGCATGGATGAATCAGAACTTTCTTCAATTAAACTGCTCCAAGACTTATGCCTCATCCTCACCTAAAGCATATTGCGCTTCCAAAAATCTCCAAATGCACTGTACTGGCTGCTTGTCAACAGATGACTGTCCTCATCTAACGCGTCTGCAGTGGGAGGAGGAGCGTGTTGGTCCTCTTCCGCTCCGGTGTTTGTTTATTTCCGGTCTCAGAAAAATGGCAGACGCAATACGAAGAATTGCCTTGTTGTACTTAATCTACAAAGCAGCAACACGCAGACGCCGTGCACAACGACGATTCTGGATTCACCCCACATGAGAGGCGTCATGAATTCAGTGAATTTCACCATCTGATGATCCAAGAGCTGCGCGCAGACGAGGAGCGCTTTCAGCTGTACTTCCGTGTCACCCGCGCCCAGTTTGACGACCTGCTGTAAGTTTCTCCTTCATGTTTACCGCGGGATTTTTTTCATCTGTTAAACGTTTCGCACGGTGCCCACCTAATTCCGTCCCGTCGTCGTGGCGTGATCACATGGCAGAGTCTCTCCTGATTGGTCCTGATTGTTTGCTGCTGAGCAGCGAGCTGAATCTAGCTGTGGAAGCACGGAATGGCGTGCTTCCACAGCAAGGCATCCGAGCAGCACAGTCGCTGCTCGGATGCGATGCTGGAGTAGAAAACAGCTGCTGCTCACTTTCGCGCTGCTTGCATGCTGTGGATGCGCCGCGACACGACCCGCTGCTCCAAGATTCGCGTCCCCATAGACTTCAATGTAAAATGGCTGTTTCGGCTGCGCGAGATGCGTGCGGTGGGGAAGTAGCATGAGGCCATACTGATTGGCACTCCTCACCAGGTACAAACATCTCCTATAACAACAATTTCCTTTTCTGGTCAAGACATCCCCCTCTCCACCTCTGTTACAAATCTTGGAATAAAAATGGACTCTCATCTTACATTTGAAAATCACATTAAGCATCTGTTTAAAACCTGCTTCTTCCATCTTCGAAACATCTCCAGACTTCGCCCATCTCTAACTTTTTCTGATGCTGAGAAACTCGTCCATGCCTTTGTCTCCTCCAGGCTCGACTACTGCAACTCCCTGTTTATTGGAATCCCTGGCAAAAATCTTCAGAAGCTTCAATATATTCAAAACAGTGCAGCAAGGATTTTATTGAGAGCTCGTAAATTTGAACATATTACACCCATTCTCCATAACCTCCATTGGCTTCCTGTCACCTACAGAATTCAGTACAAAACTGCTCTCATTACACACCACGGAACTTCACCAGATTATCTAAAGGACATTCTTGCACTATATTCATCCACCCGGTCTCTTCGATCACAGAACAGTAATCTCCTTCACATTCCACGAACCAAATTAAGGACCTTGGGAGATAGGGCATTCTGTGTGGCTGCCCCCCGCCTCTGGAACTCCCTCCCTGACTACCTGAGAGCTCCACAGTCACTGGTTGACTTTAAACAAGGCTTAAAACCTTTCTTTTTAAGCAAGCCTACTCTGCCTCCACATGATTTTACCTTTGATCTTAGTTGATATTATTATTGATTTTACTTGATTTTATCACTTGTTTTCATTTGATTTTTGTTGCACTTTGTAGCACTTTGAGATTTTCGTTGATGAAAAGTGCGTTATAAATTAAATTCATTATTACTATTATGCTTCCTGCCAGTTCCAGAATCTCAGTAATCAGGCACTCGAACACATATGGCAGGTAGACGGGAATGCATCTACGGCACCTCTTTTTTCAACTCATTTGCCATTTGGGGCTGTGGTTGAGGTATTATTTGAGCTTGTGAGATGTTAATCAGCTGCTCCCAGTTGTAAAAAAACAAACAAACAAACAAAAAACTTGTTGTTATGGTTACGTATCATAACAAATGTCCCAAACTAAGAAAGTTTCAGTAAAAATCCTGATGCAGCGGTGACGACCACAGCAAGACTGTTCAGTCACGGTTTGGGTCACACACACCTTTATAACATAATAATTATAATTATTTGCTTAACAGCACCTTTTCTTTCTCCAAAAACAAACCTCAATGAAAGGCTTAGTCTTCCTGGAAGAGATATTACCCACCACCGTTCATGTCAGAGTTTTAGATTGAAATCATGTTTTGTTGAGGAGTTGTGCTGGTGCCACATCCAGATCTCTACAAATGAAACTAGATGTTTGGGTTGATTGTGAACAACTGCAGTAATTTGGATGTGGGTCACATGTTTGCAGTTACAAAGGAGGGCACTGTGCCCGAGTGTGTAAACACCGTCTGGAAACTGGATATCCATGAGTAAGACAGATCCTTTGAGTGTGTTAACACAGTTCACACTTCACTATTAGCTCCTCAAGTGAACAGGGAAACCGCGACGCCGATCGACTCGGCGCCTCGCGGTTACAGTTTTGAGTCTTTTTTTTTTAATGCTGTTGATAGTGAACCACCATGTGAGAATCACAGCTTTAACATGGTTTTTGTTTGCAGCAGCCCTCCATTCTTCCATTCATTGTGCAAACTGGAATAATAGAAGAATATGCTCTGTCATGGCAGCTTGTGTATTTGACGGAGAGGTTAAAGGGCTCCCACAAGGCAAATATTTATTGGTGTGATTAAGACAGAGAGACTGAGAGGAATAGGGAGCAAATAAAGCAACATGGGTGGGGGGGATGGGTAATTTCTAAGATTTATGGCGAGGCACTTCACAAAATGCACGCATCCTGTAATTAAAACTCCCCCTTCGCCTCCAGCAGGCTTGTACATTAACCGGCATCCCCCCACCTTAACATCCACCTCAGCTCTCTTTGGTCTCACAGTCCCACCCCTCTGACCACCCCCACCCCCTGACCACTAGATAATAAGATCCTACAGCAGCTTGGAGTCACTAATGAGGGCTTAATGCCTCTGGAAGGGGCAGTGTGTTAGCAGTAAGAGGGCACTGCTGACCCTGTCGACTTACTATCTCTTCGTTTTCATTTAATCTTTCCGAAAAAACGTAGTTTATTGTGATGAATCCCTCCAAAGGCAGAATCAGTCAAAATTTTACTAAAGGATCAATTACCATATTTTCTGACCTATAAGTTGCAGTTTATTGCATAATTTGCATGCCCTGCGACTTATACACCGAAGCGACTTATTTACATTTTCCCCCCATATTATAACCCGATCTTTGACCGAGATATGAGCATTTTCATTCATTCTGACATTGAAAATATTGAACACTACCATTTTCAGCCTCTAGATGGCACTCGACTAGTATGGCATGTCGTTATGACATGTAATAGGTAAAAGTGGCTATTAATGACACAATCAGCTTGCCATAGGAAGCCACTTTCGTCCAGCTCGTGATCATGCCTGGAGCAAACGTCAAATCAGCTTCATTTTGCTGCGCCGCCCCAGTGAAATGCAGCTGATTTGACATGGGAGTGCATTTATTAAGTAAAAGTTAAACTGAGACACACCTTTACTATAATGTTGAGCAAATAAACAAGTGTTTTAGGTGCTTATCTTGTTAAATTTCGAAGAAATGTGCAGCGTTCCTCCTTCCTGATTTCCTCCCTCTGCGTGCTCCCGGTGCACCGAGGCAGCTATTCCTTTTGAAATGCTGCTAATTTGACCATTAAAGTGCATTAATTAAGGAAACATTAAACTAA
>JBBPBX010073233.1:3246-17882 GCA_038048925.1 Garcialebias charrua | reverse complement strand
TACGGGAGATTTCCGGGAAAATAATAATTCGGGATCACGACGGGAAAGAGGGGTAAAATACGGTAGTTTCCCGGCCAAAACGGGAGACTTGACAGATATGCACATATACCGGGTGGTATAGTGACATTTCGCCAATCTGCATGTGAACCATGGCTATTAGGGTTGTTCTCGTCTTTGCGAGGCCCTGTTGCTCACCATAAGTGTATTTCACAAAGGGTATTTGCCTGTCAACATCGTTAGCGGCGGTCCTTAGCTCCTCAAACAGTTCGGCTGACATGGTAGACACGTCTGAGCCGCAAACCAGGAGTGCTTCTTGCGCGAGGACCCCTTCCAATGTGAGTGGCAGGTAAGCTCTCTTAGCTATCCCCCTTTTTATAAAGTTACACAGAAACCGTTTAGGTTTTTTCACACGTTTCTGTGTACGTGTGACTCTGTCTGTGTAATCATCGTCGCTGTCAGCATCATGATGGCTGTCTGCCTCATGACCTTCAGGATGTGGATTTTCAGCAATTTGTTTGCTGTCAGCATCTTGATTTTCAGGATGCTGATCATCAGCAATTTGTTTGCTGTCTGCAGCTTTGTCAATGTTGATGATGTTGTCAACTGTGTGCACTGAGTTGTTGCAAAAGGCAGTGCTGCGCGTCGCTTCGTCAGGTTGAACAACGTTGTTTGTGTTATCATCAAGGACAACGTCACACGTTGTGTCAGCTTGGTCAACCACTGTAACATTCAAATCATTTGACAAACAACTCACAACCTCAGTCACGTCCACGCGCGGAGGCGCCGTTTCCATAATCTGGAGCATGTGTGACTCATTGCATGTCTCGAACTGTGCAGTTCGAGGGGCAGGGGCAGGAGGGCCGCTTCTCGTGGGTACATGTTGGGACAGACCATTTTTCAATGGGTCACGGTTCCCAGACATCAACTTCTCTCGAAGTTCACCCACGTTGAGACACATGAGAGAACTCTTTTGGTTCGATCCGAACCATCTGGGTTCATCTAGAGAGCGAACACCAGCCTTTTGTGGTTCATTGCTCATCTCAGGGTTCTCGACCTGAGGGGCAGGGGGTTCAGAACTCCCCGTGAACCAATCAGAGACACTGTTCCAGCTGGACACAATCTGTGGTTTGTTATCATGAAAAACCTGTTTAATTTCGCACTCTGTAGGAGAGGGAACCTCTTCTATTTCCTGCGAGTGGGATGTGACCTTTTGACCTGGGCACACCACTGAGGGTGTATTCCGCCGTTCGAGCATGTCAAAAATTTCCACAGTACATTGTTTAATTTCTGCCATGGTACTCTCTTTGCAATTAACATGGAAGCGAACACATTTCTTCTGGAAAGGCATGAGATTCTTAATGAAAAGACCTTTAAACTCCTCATCCTCCTCTAGTCCAGGGACAGTTTTGCCACCGGAGTAGACAGACATCAGCCTGTCGCAGAACGACAGGGGATTTTCCCACTTATCCTGACAGACTTCCACCGCAGCTAAGTAATTAGCATACGCTGAAGCAGATGTCCATCTACGTGCGATAAAAGAGGAGGCCCCATCAGGTGATGCACCTGTTTGAACGTCCATCTTTGTACTGATTTTCTGTGAAAAATCAAGTAAAGTGGGTCTTATTTCGTAGCTTGCAAATATGCAAAGTGTATGAGCTGCTCAGAAAACATCCAAGATGTTAAATGAAATAAAAATCAGTGATTTTTATTAATTTGTCGACCTGTGACCAGGTCAAACAAAATCGGCTGTTTGTGTGATTTTTGTGAAAATCAAGACAAAAGATGCCTCATCTGTGCTATTTTAAACATGCAGTTTAAAATAAACAGGGACAGATAGCTTGTTTTTCACAGAATTGATGACAAAAGTGTCAAGTTTTATCAAAATGCAGACATGTCTGTATTAAATCTGTGTAGCTGTTCTGCCATCTACATTCGATTATACGTGAAAATCAAATGAAGGATGCTGTGTGAGTCTTTTACGTCAACTATACTCCATTCACTCTAATTAAAAAAACAGGAAAGTTGACCTCAGACTGAATTGCACCAAACTGTAGTCTAATGCAACCAGCACCCAGCAGGTGGGGGTGTGCAGCGCTGGATAAGTTTATCACAGCGACCGCAATTCTCTTTCTGACCGCTATAGAGGCGCTGTTGTCACCTGTGAGCGCAGCCGTGAGCTGCTAAACATTCACAGACGTCTACCAACGGATCAAAAACAGCAATCATAAAAATCTAGGGCATTAACGTGACAAAACTCTAGAACCCCAGTCTCACAAAAACGAAATCATGTGAGCAAAATCGGTTGAACTGTGAAACCTTTTAAACTGCGTTTAAAAGAAATAAGGTCGTTCCCCATAAAACAGTTGCAGCTCCCGGTGTCACGTGACCTGGTCACATGGCGATCGGCAGTTTCAGAGCAACTGACTCAATCCACCCATTAAAATCTCAAAAACACCGTGTTTAAACAGTCTTTTCAATGACAGTAATGGACAAACAAGCATGGAAACTTGTCTGGGACAAACAGTCGAAGTGAAAGTTGACGAGGAGTGAGTTTCTCACCCCCCTTTAGCGTCAACACCTACAGCGTAATCGACCAATCACAGCGAAGACAGAACTGTAGTTCTAAAACCCAAGTGTTCATGGGAAATTGTGTCTTCCAAACCTAACGCCACCCACGTGTGACGCGCCGTTCGAGCGTTGTGTTCACGGACCTGCGGTCGGTCGAACAAGAGCGTGGAACGGACTTTTTAACGTTCTAAAACAGTCATAAATATCGCAAAACACCGCGATTAAGCCAGTCTTCGACGATATCACGTGCATAGAACGAACAACACAGATAAACTGTCAGAAATGTGTGCAAAAATGAATCTGACAACCACAGTCTACAGAACCAACTTTTTTGAACACGACACACAATGGACCAATCACAGCGCTTTAAGCAGCCATCTTGTCTCTCGGTAATGCTAACGTTAGCTCGACCCAGAGAGTTCTGGACACTCTTTCACAAAATAAACGTATTTTTACACCGCAGAAAATTCTGTAAATGAGCTCAAACACATCCAGGCTAACTCCCACGCCCCCCAAAGAAGGCAGCACGCTAACTGTGTACAACAACGGACTTTACGTCAAACGGAACCGGATCCCGTCCGGTCCAAGCTGAGAGGGTCCAATCGAACCTCACAACACACGTTGTAACAGAAAAAGGCACTTAATGGAGCAGCATAATAATGTGTGACACAGCTTTTCAACAGCAATCCGCAGAAGTAATAAAATGAAGCAGTGGTGATACGGCGGTCACAACAATGAAAAATGCATGCAGCCTCGCGACACGTTATGAACGTCTCACAAACACAGACACAACATTTATCACTCATCAGCTTCAAGCATACGTTGGAATGTGAAAGAAAAAATAATTCTAACGGGAAACGCACCAGACAATGCCACGATTAGCAATCTCTGAGACACTCACCAGCCAAAACCATTCTATAAGTCCACAACAGGATGTAAACTATGCCAACAAAACCGTAACACATAGACTACAAAAACAACTTAATCAATTTGATCTTTCAGAAGACCTGTACGGCCACCAATATGTAATAAATCTATAGGCCGTTTGTGTAATCAAACACTTACGAGGTCAGTTTACTGACTTACCTATAGTTTAGATGAAAGATCCGAGCAGATTTTATCTACCCAAACCTACCATCAGTTTCACGGGGTCTCAACTTTTTCAGAATAAATCAATAAAATCGGTGATGTGATTAGCCAGAAATGTAATTTCACAAGAGACTTCAACTTATGTTGGTCTACCAGAAAATAGACCTTTTATTGAAACTATCACAAAAATTACATTAAACATTTGTATCGATATTAGCTCTGATTTAATAACTACGTTGACAAGAATTCAAATTAAAACAAACAGACAGTTAGAAACTTTTCTGTTGGCACATTACTTACAGTTTACATTTAGAAATAAACATAAAGAGTTAAGGAGGAAGAATAAAGAAAGGAAATGGTTGAATCTTATCTTGAGATGTGTAACCAGAGTGGTTCATCCTCTGTTTGGTTTCGGCTGGACATCCGTACCGTGATGAAACGACGTTTACCTTTGTGAAGATTTTCTTATCTCGACTCCAGTAAAGTAGTCAAGCCAGACGCGCATGCCGGCTGCGTTTTATAGGCGACACATTTTCATCCTGCCACGGTCTCGTGAGGTCTGCTTTGGCCTCCCAGAGTAATGTTATCAGCTCCGGTTTGGTTTCAAGATAACTTCCAGGAAAAGTGTTCACAGCTTGGAGCAGTGACCCTCAGATGGCTAACAGCTGACATGCTGTTGGCCTCGCTGAAGACGTGGGCCTTTGACTGATGGCCGGGACGTACAACAGCTTGGAGGAAGACGTCTATGCATCTTCCATTCTCCCAGAGAACTCACTGTTGTAGAGCTCGTGGTTCCCTTTGCACTCTAAGAATCAACAGGAAGTGTCCCTTAAGAAGGGGGTGTGACTTAGTCACATACTTCCTGCTGATTGGTTGTCGTACCCCTAGAGAGGGTGTGACTTTGCAAGTGAGTGAGTTTGAGTGACAGATGATAGGGTAGACAATACATAGAAAACATACGTCAGTTGATGCAGGTGCATGTGAACAAGCCATGTAATTTGTTTTGAGAACAGATTCATTGTTTTTAGAAAGGACGGGAGACAGAAAGCAAATTATGTCTGGAACTTTTCCTTCGTTCCAAAAACACTTCAAACAAATACGACGGATTGTTCAGTCAACTTTAAGACAGTTATTCTGCACAGAGCAGACAGTTTAGAGCAAGATCATTCTGAGATGTTCTCTTAACTTTGGCATATTTAAAATATACCAGCTTAGTAAAATCATCATTAAATGACAAAAATATACTGTAGATCAATTCTGAATTAACACACATTAAAGAGAAAGTTCAATCTGATTAATTAGTATCCATTAATCCAAAATAATTGTAACAAATATGTGTCCATTTGTCTCCTTGAGAGTTTCAAGAAGGTGTAACACTAAGAGTTTCAAAGAGATGCAGAGAGGTGTACTTGAAGGTCAAGACAGAAGGCCTGTATCACTACACTGGTAAGGTCTATTTGGGGGCTTTAGAGAGGAGGGTCCGTCGGATGGTCGAACCTCAGATTCAGGAAGAGCGTGTAGTTTTCATTTTGGTCTTGGAACACTGGACCAGCTCTACATCCTCAGCAGTGTCCTGGAGGTAGGGTGTGTGAGAGTTTGCCCAACCAGTCTACATGTGCTTTGTAGACTTGGAGAAGACAATCAACCACGTCCCTTGGGGAGCCCTGTAGGGGGTACTCCGGGAGTATGGAGTACCAGGCTCTTTGATACGGGCTGTTAGGTCCCTGTACGACCGGTGTCAGAGCTTGGTCCGCATTGCTGCAGTAAGTCAGGCTTGTTTCTAGTGAGAGTTGGACTCCGCCAAGGTGCCCTTTGTCACAGATTCTGTTCATAACTTTTATGGACAGAATTTCTAGGCGCAGCAAAGGTATTATGGGGATCCATTTTGGTGGCCTTAGGATGGCTTCTCTGTTTTTTGCAGATGATGTGGTCTTATTGGAATTCATCAGGTCGTGATTTACAGCTTTCGCTGGAGCGGTTTGCAGCTGAGTGTGACGCGGCCGGGATGAGGATCAGTTCTTCCAAATCTGAGGTCATGGTCTTGAGCCGTAAAAGGGTAGAGTGTCCTCTCTCGGTTGGGGAGGAGGTCCTGCCCCAAGTGGAGGAGTTAAAGTATCTTGCAGTTTTGTTCATGAATGAGGGAAAAATGGAGCGTGAGATCGATAGGCGGATAGGTGCAGCATCAGCAGTGAAGTGGGCGCTGTACCGGTCTATTGTGATGAAGAGAGAGCTGAGTCAAAAGGCGAAGCTCTCAATTTATCGGTCGATCTACATTCCTACCTTCATCTATGGTCATGAGCTTTGGGTTGTGACCGAAAGAATGAAATCTTGGATACAGACGGCTGAAATGAGTTTTCTCCGCAGGGTGTCTGGGCTCTTCCTTAGAGATAGGGTGAGAAACTCAGTCATCCAGGAGGGACTCAGAGTAGAGGCACTGCTTCTCCACATCGAGAGGATCTAGTTGAGGTGGCTTGGGCATCTGGTTAGGATGCCTCCTGGACACCTCCCTGGTGAGGTGTTATAGGCACATCCCACTGGGAGGAGACCCAGAGGAAGACCCAGGACACACTGGAGGGACTATGTTTCTCGGCTGGCCTGGGAACGCCTTAGGATTCCCCCGGAGGAGCTGGCCCAAGTAGCTGGGGAGAGGGAAGTCTGGGCCTCCCTACTTAGGCTACTACCCTAAGGGGCGGCCATAGCACAATGGTAGTGGCATCCGACCCACAATCAAAAGGTTGGAGGTTCAAATCCCGAGTTCCTACACCATGTGTCGTTGTGTCCCTGGGCAAGACACTTAACCCTGAGTTGCTCCCGGTAGGACTGGCTGGCGCCTTGCATGGCAGACTACCGCTACCGGTGTATGAATGTGTGTATGAATGGGTGTATGGCTGGTATTGTGAAGCGCTTTGGGGCCCCTCATAGGAGGCTGGAAGGCGCTATATAAGTAAGCTCCATTTACCATTTACCCCCGTGACCCGACCCCGGATAAGCGGAAGAGAATGGATGGATTTTTTTTCCTTACACCCCCATTCTCTGTTTGACATTTGTGGGCGGGGTAGGGAGTAGGGTAGGCTACCTGATTGGGGTCTGGACTGTGGATGCACTTTGGGCCTTGGGGGATACGGTTGGGAGTGGGGCCGATGCTCCTGTTCTCCTTGGGTTGTTCGGATTTTTTGGTCAAGGTTCCTGGTTGCGATGGCTAGTCCTGTGACGAGGGTGGCTGCCGGCTTTTGGCAGGAGGTCAGCTGTGGTGGTGTGCATGTGGTTATTGGTATGTGTAGGGCGGTGGTCTAGGGCGTAACTTCGCTTTGATGGAGTGCTGGCCGGTCGGCCTGTGTGACATTCGCGGTGGGGGGTTCTGTGTATGTGGGTGGGATGCGTAGGTGGCGTGCCGGGGCTTCTCCGGGCCTGTGGTGCGGGACTCATGGTGTGGTGGGCCAGCCTTCCTCAGCTGTAGCTCCCTGTTGCTCTGGCCCCTGGCCTGGTGTCTGCTTGCGGTCGCTGTCGGGTGGGGTGCAGGGTCAGCCCAAGAGAGGCTCTGTTGGGCTGTCTGTGTGTGCCTGTTTATGTCTCAGGTTGGGTTTTTGGTGGTCCCCTCTCTTGGTTCAATTTGGACCCCCATTTAATGTGGGGTCTACTTCCCTTTGTCGCACCCCCCTCTGGTGGCACCCCTCCCCATGCCGCGGGTGCATTAGTGGCTCTCGGCATCTGGGCTGGGTGATTGGGTGTGTGCCGGCCAGCCCTGGTGGCTGCCTGCCTGGGCCTGAGTGCCCTGGCTCTGTCGGGCCTCTGTTCGGGTTGGTATGACCTTGGGGCTCGGTGTCCATGGCCAGATCTACTCTGGGGAGTGCAGGTTGCTGGCAGGGCCTGTGGGCTCATCCCTTCAGTCTCCTGGGATTTCTACATTGTGGTTGCTAGGGATCGCCCGGGGCTTCCCTCTTCTTCTCTCTGGAGGGGTGCAGTTGTCCCTGTCGGGAGACTCCCGGAGCTCCAGGCTTGGGGGCCACTGTGTGTCTGTGGCTCCGGTCCTCCCTGTGTTACCATCATGTCCTGTGGGTGTTTAGATTTAGAATAGAATAGAATAGAATATATCTTTATTGGCATCGCCATTGCACCGGAGCACAAAAACATTGCAATTGACGCACACACCGTTCTTGAGAGGGGGACGTGTACACGTAGCCGCAGCAGAAATTAATCCGCTCCGCCACAATCAGATATGGGAAAAAAAGGAAGGTTACAATAGGTAATCAGTGGTATTCAAAAAAGATTCTATCACATTTTGTCTTTCAGGACACTCTATGATACAGTCAAAAAACTCTACCAGCCAAGCACAGATAAGACAAATCACATGTTGCATTTTGGTGGCGAAGCAGTGAGATAAAGTCTGTGAGCACCGTCCAGATTAGAGCACAGTTCTGCAGATGGAACCAGCCGGCCTTATCTGAAGCACACAGAGAGCTCTCGGGGGGTGCGACAGTGGTTCTTTCCAGTTGCTCAGACTTCAGGAGAAATTTGTAGTCAGCCTTGTTCAAGGTTGCTTGGGGTGTCCCGATTAGATTAGTTGATTTATTTATCTTCAGGGCAGGCTTCGGTGAACTTTTACCGTAGCCTTGAGTCCAGGTGCTGTCTGAAATCCAATTCCTCCAAATTACGTGTAGCTTTCATCTGACCCAAGCTATGGGTCCACCCCCCCCCCTCCACCGGTGTAATCCGCTCGGCTGCAAACGAGTCCCAAACTGCACCGCAGGTCTGCGATCCTCACCGGCAGTTCCAACCGTGCGACTAAGCTCATAAAGCAGCTGGTTCATTGAGGTCACAGCTCGGATCACAGACTCGTTCTGAGCAGGAAGCTTTGACAGCGCGTTGATCGCCGCGGAAGTCTTCCTGATTTTCCAGTAGCAGAGGCACCCATACAAGCCAAAAAGCAGCACACCTGCTACCATAAATCCAATTATGAATAGGTCTTCCACGTCCTCGACCGAAAGAATGGTCAAACACATCATTTTCCATTCTCCCCACGAATCCATGATGTATCCGGCCGCATTCTCTTGGACCGGAGCGCTTCGTGGAAAAAAAATTATCGATAGAGGAAACAGCCCACGCCACTAAATCCATGTTCCAAATTGCTTCGAGCGAGCACTGAAGAGCTGCAGACAAGACAAAAGTAGCAAAAGCAGGGGGGAGGAAAACTTGAGGGAAGGAGCGGAGCAGAGAAGCATCTGCTTCGCCAAGAGCCGGAAGTAGAAGTTTAGGTGTTTATCAGATACACACTCAGTTGGGTTGTGGTAGCCACTAAATACATCTTGTATTACCATGTATCGCATAAAATATTTTCTAATGATGTTATAAGTAACATTATTCTATGTATGTTGCTTTGTTGTTGTGGTTTCTTGGTTTTGTCTTTTTTTCTTTCCGCAGGTCTAGAGGCAGACTTCAATAATGTTGATTTGTGTTCTCTTTATACCTCTCTCTCTCCTCTGCTCCTATCACCTTCTTTGTCTTTTACCCCTTCTCTCATTTTCTAGCTTTATTTTATTCTTTGTCTTTTCATCCCCATGTCCATTGCATCTTAAACAAACCCAAAACAATTTCTAATAAAGTTTTATTTATATATCATATTTCACTGATTTTTATTTTCACTGATTTATTGTACCCGTTCTTATATTTTCTGTCCTGCACCTTGGTCAATGCAAGGCATTGTAGGAAGGTGCTATACAAATAAAGTTTTTATTATTATTATTATTATTATTATTATTATTATTATTATTATTATTATTATTATTATTATTATTATTATTATTATTATTATTATATCAAGTGGAGCATTAAGGCTAGCCATAATGCTCCACTTGTGAAAGTAAATCTGTTGGGTATCACCTCGACACTCAGACAATAATTCTGAGTGTCACAATGCCGAACAGGACAAGAGGGGGAAAAAAAGAACAAAATGCGAGTGCAAGTACAGCAAATTGACCTTAAAACGGACAAAGTTATGCTGAGACGCCACAAAAAAGCTTGCCTAGTGTACTAAATTGGCTACAGCTGGTTCAGGTTGAGCTTGAAGTTTTCTGAAAAATGTTCTTTCAGGAGAGAGAATCTATTTACTAGTTGATGAAATTAAGCAAAAAGTTGAAAGAACATGCAAATGTTTTTATGCATAACCTAACTTTTTAGTCTTCTAGTTGGTCTAATTTTTCAAAGGTACGAATATATTATCATTATTATTATTATTATTATTATTATTATTATTATTATTATTATTATTAATGTACCTTATTTCTTATTTGCCATTTGTGCACAGACCAGCAATCCGGGCACATTGGAATTCTTGAGCAGAGTTTTCTCAGTCATAGTCTAAAGCTCTAAAGCAACATAAAATAAAATAAAAATAAGAACAAAGTGATTTCTATCTACAATCAAAAAGGTGTTCAATACAAGATCAACTGGACTTTATTTGTTGCAAAAGACGTTTCGAACCCTATCCAGGGGGCTTTTTCAATTCACTGAAACCAAAATGTGAGCGTGTGGAGTTATAACAGTCTAAAGAAATCACGCACCATCATATGTAAATTGCAAGCTGAGGTAACACATACATGTAAATTGACAGATCACACCTTAACAGTAAGGGGTTCCCTTGAGGTCTCTGACAGATGTTACGTGGGCACATTTTCTTCAGTCTTTTGTTTGTTTGTTAATTTTATTTTTGGCACCTTTTTGACGGTTCACTGGTGAAGGGGGCGGGGCTCAGCCAGTCAAGTGGTTTTAGCTGAGCTGGCAGCACACCTGAGGGGTGATTGATTGATTGATTGATTTATTGATTTATTGATTGATTGATTGATTGATTGATTGATTGATTGATGGAGAAGTGTGTGTTGGGAGCGGCTGCTGGGCTTTTGAGCTGTTGGGAGCTGCTGTTGCAGAGTGGAGTGTAAAGAAGAAGAAATAATTTAAGATACGGTGCGGGTGGACTCTGGACAGAGTCTTCACCTCGGGTTGACCACCCAGAGGGGGCGTCAGGATGTTTTTGGCCAGGAGGAAGAGGAAAAGTTTGTCCTGGATAAACCGGCTGGATGCAGTAATGCATCGGGGAGTCTTACACGCCTGCAAAACTCAACCACCTATGAAATCACAAGTGGTGCGTTTTTAAGAAAAGAGAAAAAACTATAAAGAAAAGCAAAAACAACAATTATTGAACAGAACATCTGACGGATGAAGCACCGTGCGGGCTCGCCACTTTAAGGATGTCAGCTGATGAAGAGACTCTGATCGGACATCTAAAGGTAAGCCCCAAACCTCACTCTGTGTTCCGTCAGGTGCCTGTTTAGTTTCTTTCTTTTCTTTTTTTTCTTATCACGCACTTATAGTTGCGACCACTACTCTCCATTAAGCACTGATAAGATAAGAGCGAGTTGGGAGAGAAGTGGTTTCGTAACACAGAGGACACACAACTGTATGTAGATTGACAAAAAACACCTCACAAACCAACAACAGAGGTTTCTCAAACAACTTTGTTAGTCTAATTCACAGACAAGACACCTCTGCTCCCATCCGGTGGAAAACGTCTGGGAATCAACCCCAAAACGGAGTTGTAAGTCTTGGAAAGTTGAAATCTCAGACCTCCTCCTCTGTTAAGAGAAGGTTTTTCTCTCTTAACATAAACAGCTTCCTTCACACCCCTCTCAAACCATCTGTGCTCTCTGTCCAAAATTTGCACATTTTGGTCATCAAAAGAGTGACCCTTGTTTGTGAGGTGGAGGTGAACAGCTGAATTTTGTCCAGAGGAGGTTGCTGTTGGGACATTATTTTGTGGATGGGTTGCTTAGTTTCTCCAATGTAACAGTCTGGGCAGTCCTCGCTGCACTGGACTGCGTACACCACACCACTCTGTTTGTGTGTGGGGGTTCTGTCCTTAGGGTGGACCAGCCTCTGTCTGAGAGTCCTGCTGGGTTTGAAGTGTACTGGGATGTTGTGTTTGTTGAAAATCCTTCTGAAATTCTCTGAGACTCCAGCAACATAAGGAATGACAATGTTTTTTCGTCTGTTAGTCTTTTTCTGTTCATTATTGTGTTTAGCAGATTTCCTTGCTGACTTGACAAAAGCCTAGTTGGGATATCCACATGTTTGCAGAGATTTGTTGATGTGTTTCTGTTCCTTTTTCTTCCCTTCTGTCCTTGTGGGGATGTGTTCTGCCCGATGCTGTAAGGTTCTGATGACAGAAAGTTTGTGCTCCAGTGGATGGTGAGAGTTGAACAGGAGATATTGGTCTGTGTGGGTTGGTTTTCTGTAAACTTCAATGTTGAGACTGTCCTCTCCCTCCATATGCACCAAACAGTCCAAAAAAGGCAGCTTATTGTCGTTAGCATCCTCTTTGGTGAACTTGATGTTGTTATCAACCGAGTTAATGTGTCTGGTGAACGCTTCCACCTCCCTGGCTTGGATTTTGACCCAGGTATCATCCACATATCGGAACCAATGGCTTGGAATTGTCCCCTCATATGAGTTTAGGGCTCTCTGTTCCACTTCCTCCATGTAAAGGTTGGCAACAATGGGTGACACTGGAGATCCCATGGCACAGTCGTGCTTCTGTCTGTAAAATCTGTCATTGAACTTGAAATAAGTGGTGGAAAGGCAGAGATCCAGCAGGGTGCAGATGTGGTCTGGGCAGGATCTTGGATGTCTGCTACTCTCCACCCCAGAATGAATGGGGCTACCTCCTGGGTTTGGATGTGGGTTGCCCCATGTAGGGGGCAGGTACATGTCTTGGACCTAGGGGGTATAGAGTGTGTATCGGGATTATGAATGGAACGTGTCGTTATTGTTTGTCTTTCTGTGAGTGAGGGTGAGGATGAGGGTGGGTCTGAATGAGTGTGTCTGTGTATGAATGTTTGTCAGGCTGGGACTTGGGCTGCCCCCTCTCTGATACATCTGAGGCTACTCAGTGTCGCGCTCCTGCCGCGTGGCCACCTGGTGGGTGTTCCTTTGCCTGCGGGCGTGCTTGGGGCCCTCACTGTCTGGGGTTGGGCGCTTGGGCGTGTGTCGGCTCGGCCTGGTGGCTGCCTGGTGGGGCTCGGGTCTCCTGGTCCTGTCGGGTCTGGGCCTGAGGGGTGGGCGTCCCCGGTGCCCGGGCCTCGGTGACCGGCCCTGGGGCTACGTTGGTGCAGCGGGCTCCGGCGGGGGCCTGTGAATTTGTCGCTGTTGACCCCGGGGGGTCATTGTGTGTAGTCACTGGTGGGGCTTCTCCTGTTCTCCCCTTTGGTCGGATCTGGGGAGTTGGTGAGTGGCTCGTCCTGTTCGGGTGGCCCTGGGGACTCTGGGCTCGGGGTCCTGCTTGGGGTCTTGGGCTCTGGTTGCCCCTTTGCCTGCCTCGGGCCTTGGGGGGGCGGATCTCTGATTCCTCACGATTACTATTGAATGTTCTATTGGAGGAAACTTTTTCACTTATGCATGCTCACAACCACACGCAAATGGATGCAGGGATGTATATGTAGATATATGCAGATATGTAGATGGGTATATGAATGAATATGAATGTATATGTATGTATACTGTATATATATTTGTAGGTATGGTATGTATATTTATGGAAATCTACTGCAAGGTCATAAATGTTATTAGTCTTTATGCATGTGTTGCTGTGTTCTGTCATGTACTTTGCAGGATTGCAGACGGAAGTTGGGTGTGTTTGCCTTGTGCTTTTTTGTGGATAATTGTTGTGTTTCTTTTATTTTACTTTCTGTCTTTCCTTTTCTTTCTCTCTATTATAAAAATAATAATATCGGAGTGAGAGGATGGCTGTAAGGTGAGAAGGGAGGCCATCTATAAAGGGGAAAAAAACATAAAAAGAATAATGAGGGGCTGTAATGGGGAGGGTTCTTCCTGAAGTTCACTATAATTTCTTTGGTCTTGTCTGTTGAGGATAAGGTCGTTCTTCTCTCCATAGCTTATAATGTTGTCCACCAGAGTCCTATAGTCTGACTCATTCTCCTCCTGGAGGAGCCCCAATATTGTGGCGTTGTCAGCATATTTAATAGTGATGGTGTTGTGCTGGGTGGAGACACATTCATTAGTGTACAGGGTAAAGAGTTTAGGACTGAGGCAACAGCTCTGCGGGGATCCTGTGCTGACTGTGAGTTCAGCAGACACCCATCCTCCCATTCTGTGATCTATCTGGGAAGTCCAGGATCCAGTTGCAGGTGGGAGTCTGGATGCCATGGCCTGTCAGTTTCTTTATCAGTTTGCCCAGGTAGATGGTATTCAAGGTTCATGGAGACTTTATTGGCATTAGCATTGCATGTGGTACATGAGGTGGAAAGAAAATGTGTACTCAAGGTCCCAGTTACACCCCAAAATAGCACAAATATAAAGTATAAAAAGAAACAGTATACAAGGGTCTAAGATATACAGTACAGTACACTAAACAATAATAATGTATATAATACAATATATTAAACAGCAACCTGAACATGAGTCTGTTGAGAGCAAATGGGTATGTATATAGCAGCTCAAAGACAAGAAATCAACAGCATGGATAAGCAACAGTACAGATAAAGTCACATATCACCAATTAAAGTGACATTACAGGGATTTTTCTGGTTAGGGATGCATGAGTCTAACAGCTTCAGGGTAGAAGCTGTTCCTCAGTCTAGTGGTTCTACACTTAATGCTCCTCAACCTTCTGCCTGTGGGGCAAAAAGTGTGTGTGCTGGGTGAGTGGGGTCCTTCATGATGCAGGTGCCCTTTTCCTGCTTCTGGAGGTGTAGATGTCTGTGATGGTGGGGAGGCTGACTCCAACATCTTCTGTGCAGCCTTCACCACTCTCTGCAAAGCTTTTCTCTCTCCGGCAGAGTAGCCCTTGTGCTATATGCTATTGATGGAGCACAGGATGCTGTCCATTGCACACTTGCAGAAAGAGGTGAGGACTGACATTCCCAGTCCAGCTCACCTCCACCACAGATCATCTTGTGTGTGTGTGTGTGTGG
>JBBPBX010073232.1:4818-17882 GCA_038048925.1 Garcialebias charrua | reverse complement strand
GTTAGCATGCGCCTCAGTTAAGTTTAATTATTTCTTCATTATATATTTGTTTAGTTTTAATTTCCATTATGAGATGGGAACTCACAAAACAAGACATTTTTCTGTGTGTGAAAAAAAAACTTCTTGAATCATAGAAATTTCATCATGACTTGTGTTTAATCTATTTTAGAGCTGACATTAAACTATGGATGATATATAACTAGACCAGGGGTCTGCAACCTGCGGCTCTGGAGCCATATGTGGCTCTTTGGTCCCTCTGCAGTAGCTCTGTCAAGCTTTGACCGAAACTAACATAAACCTGAATTTTATGTTAAAAATAAATAAATAATTTTAACAGTTTTCCTGTCATTTCCTTTGCAAATATGTGGATAATAGTGTTAATACACAGAGTAAATTACATTCACTTTAACTTTATACTTTATTACTTCAAAATAGGATACTCATTTTCTCTACAATAAAAAATTGCATACCGGTAAGTCTGCAAAGTTAATTGTTTAGGTTTTTTAAAATTGGCAAAATGTCTTTTGTTTTTCTTTATAAGAATCCCGTCTTCTGTGATAGACTTGCAATGTGGATATGGGCACCAGTGACCCCCTGCAACCCCAAAAAGGAAGAAACGGGTAAAGACAATGGATGAATGGATGGATGGATGGATGGATGACTGAATGGATATAATTTGTCTTAATATGTAAAAATATAAATAAATGCTAACAATCACTGATGTTTTTAGTTTTATAATTTCACACCTACTGGCCAGAAAAGCACCCTCTAACAAACTTAAAGTGGCCCATGGGCCACCAGTTGATTATGACAGTTGTAGCATGCTTTGAGGCTCTGGACACATTTAATTTAGTGAATGAAAGGGCAGAAATGGCTCTTTTAATCATAAAGGTTGCAGACCCCTGAACCAGACAGATAGATAGATTGACTGACAAGTGTTGTACAAGGCTATAACAAAAAAAGGCATTACATTTTCAGTATAAACAAACAAACAAACAAACAAACAAACAGATATATACATAAAGAAGCACAATAAAAAAAAGCAGATAACAAGCTGATGTGAGAATAACTTTGCTAAATGACTAAAATAAATACATGGACTAAATATCATTTTCTCAGTGTCTTTTATTCCTCTTCTTTCTTTTGTTGCAGTCACACAAGCTCATATGCACAAAAACATTTTATTCATGGACAGGCATGACATCAGATCAGCGTGAGCATCTTCAACCTCATAAATGAAAATGACTCATCAGTTATTCATCCGTCCTGGATGGCATTTTCCTTTCTTTCATTCAGAGGGGAATGAACTCCATTTGGCTGGAGACCCAGTCTCCCGATAGTTCATTCTGAAAGCCTGGCGCCTAGAGAATGCGTTTTGTGTTTCTGATAAGGCACACAATCAGTCTTTGTGTGTTTGTGACTATTTTTGTTGTTTTGACATTTAGAAGTGATCCAACATTCCTAAATGGCTTTTCATTTTAACAGACAGCACTGCATCATTTTAATTGATGTGTCCAGAGGAACAGATAATCCAAGTTTTTGAAAATTATCTAAAAAGAGTCATACATTAATATATTTTTGCTGCCCTTCTGCTGCTAAATGTGTGTCTAGGCGTCTGATGCTGAACAGGGGACTCTTGTTGCCCATAGTTTATTCATGTACTCTAACACCTCAGAGAGCTGTACAAGAATAAAAAAATCAGATTATCCTAGAGTAAGGTATAATGTAGCCTTACAGCCTAAAAGCTGCAGCTTTGAAGAGCACATGTTCCCTGCTCTGTCACAACAGGCCCATTCCTTTTGCTTAAATTCCCACAAAAATCAATTATCTGAAACCGGGGTGCTTCAGACCCTACCTGGCTGCCGGATCCCATATGGTAATAAAGATAGTACTGTAGTGGATCAGATTACTGAAAATCTTAAGAAGCGAGAGATCCTCCCTGGAGGATTCTATTGTGCTGTGTCCCTTGATACTATTCAATATCTTTTGGTGGGTTGGCTCAATGCCATCACTCAGTAAATGGGGAAGTTAACTGATACTGCCAAGCTCTTATGGGGATTGTTATTTAAAGTCAGCTAAACTGAGAACTGGGAATCTTGCTATCTGGTTTCTCCCCCTTTGTGGTGTGACAAGCTCCATCTTTGGGCATTCATACAAAGGCAACTTTATCAGGGCAAATGCATGTTATTGAGAAAGAAACACACACGCCTATTGTGATTGCACATTGAATAAAATACTCCAAAGTGTGTTATTTTGACACAGTGGCTCAATTTTTAAAAAAGGACATAAGCTGATGTTTCCATTTGTGTGGTGCACTACTAAGATTCCCCACCAAGTTGTTAAAATGTGAACCTTTTGTCGTTCTGAAATCAAAAAGGACATTCAGGAAGGAAAAGGCTGCACAGAAAGCAAATATTTAAAAATAATAACTTTAACAGCAGAAATACAATTAAGCAAACATAACTAATCAACAGCTTTTTTAAATCTTAATTTATTATTTGTTTAAAATTAATAAATTAAGTATTCAAAATAATTTTATGAGATCATTAGTGTGAGCTGTATTCATGATAATAGACTAAAACAAACGCACAGACATACAAGTTCACACAACAACACATGACTCAATGGGACAGGGAATAAATATGGCAAATCACAAGATGAACATAGCAGACTCAAAATTACTTGCACAACTTATCTACCGTATTTTCAGGTATATAAGTCACATTTTTTGCATAGCTTTGTCAGTTCTGTGACTTACACCAAACCAACTTGTATATGTTTTTTTTTTCATGTTCATAATGCAATTTTTTGACTGATGCTTTACATTTTGAAGAACTACAACAGCGAGTCCTCCATGTGCGTTCGCTTTACTCAGCTGGTATAGGCAGAGGAATGCTGGAAAGCTAGCAGTTCCGGCCACAATGTATGGCTGGATGTGCCGTGCCACCCAGGTGAAATTAAGCTGTTTTGACCAGTAAATAAACACACAATAAATGCAACAGGTCAGCGGTGACACATAATAAATATGACTTATACACCATAGTGACTTAGGGGCCGTTTACACGGCGCATATTTTGAGTGAAACCGCTCCTTTCTCTCTGCGGTTCTGCTGATCGTTTACACGACACCACTGGCCCCCCCTTTGAATCCGAAGGTTTCTGAACCCACCCTTCAGAGCTTGGAGCTTTTTCACTGACCCCCGTTGATAACATGGACCTTACCAAGCTCCGCCCACAGGGCCGCGTTTCATTGGCTAATGCCCATAACACGTCACAGCGCAGCTTCCACGTGCGTGCCGGTCTCACAAAACAAACGCTACGGTAGCGTTTGTGAGACCGGCACCACATGCTACTTACATTGCTAGCTAGCATACGTGCAGAATTTTTTTGCGTCAGGGCTGGAAAAATGCTCCTCCACCGTCAGTGGGGTATCTGTACAGGAGATGTCAGGTACCCTGACCGTATTTGTGGAAGTAAAATTCACCGTTTCCCTATATGTGAAACTGAATGCCTTGCTTGGATCAAAGCTTGTGCACGACCACAAAACTGAACAATTATTTCTTTCACCAGCAGAGAAGGGTTGACCTGCTTTTGAAACCTGCTAGTTAACAACACGCGGTCACGATGAGAGAAAGCCACAGTTCACTGAACGTCCTGGAAGTTGGGAAGAAACAGCTCTGCTAACCCCACATGAGCTAGCTAACACAACGAGCTCTACTGTCGATTTCACCTAAAACTGCACAAAATCGTGACACGAAGGCTGGATTTTAACTAACACACCGGACGGCTGAGCTCATTTGCCCTCACAAAAGTCGCTGTCGGCGTGTTTAGCAGCTAAAGCAGCAACGGCTAACTAACCACTTAAGGAATGAATGGAGATTACAGTTAGCATTAGCTTTGCGACCAAGGCACACAAACTTTTGCCAACAATAGAAATCGCTGATTTCAAAAGTAACCCTCAAAACCATGAATGCCTGACTTACCCAGCCTTGCAGAACAATAGGCATCAGTGATCCTGTCCACAGCTGTAATAATGCTGAGCCTGAGCGTGTGAGGAGCTGATGTTTTCCTCATCAGACAGTAGCATTAGCGGTGACGCGCACGCTGTTGGAAGCATCGCGTGGATCAAACAACTTGATAACGTCCAAAAAAAAAATAACATGAACTTGTTGGTTCCCCTGTCCATTGTCATGGCTGATATTTTGTTGGAATCTGGCAGAAATGATACACTATTCGACTCAGAAATACCCTGCTGAGTCAGTCGACGCCATGTTTTCCATTGACACCAATGGTGCGCTTGGGAGACATGCAGCCATGTTGGAGCTTAGGGGGCGTTTCTGGGCGGAGCTTGGTAAGGTCCATAAACATCTCCCGCTGAGCTTTTGTTTGAGCCACGCACGCATGCACGGACAGCTGGCATTTCTAACAACAACAATTGCGGTGGACTGGACACGCACCGCTTTTTTAACTACAACTGATGGAATATATTTTGAGTCTCATATTTAATTAATCTACCGGTACACCTGAATTACCTGCATCTGTGTTAGAAGAGACTCCAGTCTGCTCCATTTCTAATATAACTGTTTGTTGAATGAGGCAGGCGGATATTACACACGTCGCGTTGCAATAGAACATACTATCTGCTAAATAATAACAGTTTAACAATAATAAACAGTATTTATGTTAGCATGGGAGATATATAAAGTTATCTGAGCTAAATGAAGCTATTTGGACTCGTTACGTCATTTAAATGATGCCTAACATGCAGGGACGTGCAGAGGGGGGGGCTATGGGGGCTTGAGCACCTGCCCCTTTTTCTCCTTGCCCCCAAGTGCCCTTTTGGTAAAAAAAAAATATATATATATTTTTTTTAATTTCCTATTCTAAGCCCTCCTCTGACACATAATAACATGTACTAAAATTATTTATTTTATTTTATTATTATTATTTTTGTATTTTGCCAGAAAAACAACATAATAAGCCCTCCGGTCACGTACCAACACTACATTCCCCACAATGCAACAGTAGTAGTAGGGGTGGGGCCAATCCAATCCGGAGTCGTGTCTCATGAACCCAGAGTAATAATGCTGCGCATAGACATCAAGACCTGCCTCACATTCAGGAAGGAAAGGATTTTGCAGCTTGATACTTGCAGCCAACAATCATAAAAAAGCATATTAATTAAAAATCACAAAAAAACTGTGTTAAAAAACATAAACAGCTACATTATAAAACAATGTAAAATACAGTACTAAAATCGAGAACATGTCTGTGTTGATTTATGCCAAGAACTTAGCAGATGTAAAGCTATTTAATATTTTATTTAATCCATTTATTCATTCATTTAAAATAAGTACTAAGACAGAGTACATGTGTGTGAATGAGAGGGAGGCCAGTGGAACAGTGAGGCTACAAGGAGCAGAGGTCACAAAGATGCAGGACTTCAAGGACTTGGGGTCCACTGTCCAGGAAAATGGGAAATGTGGTAAAGAGGTGAAGAAGAGAGTCCAAGCAGGATGGAGTGATGGAAAAAAGTTTCAGGAGTGATTTGTGACAAAAAGGTGTCAGCAAAGGTCAAAGGAAAAGTTTACAAGACAGCTATATTGTATGGTCTGGAGAAGGTGTCATTGACAAAAAGACAGGAGAAAGAACTGGAAGTGGCAGAAATGAAGATGTTGAGGTTCTCCTTAGGAGTGACAAGGATGGATAAGATCAGGAATGAGATCATCAGAGGTACAGCACATGTTGAACAACTGGGAGATAAAGTTAGGGAGGCCAGACTGAGATGGTTTGGACATGTCCAGAGGAGGGACAGTGGGTATATTGGTAGAAGGATGTTAGAAATGCAGCTGCCAGGAAAAAGACAAAGAGGAGGCCAAAGAGGAGATATATGGATGCAGTTAGAGAGGACATGAAGGTAGTTGGAGTGAGGACAGAGGATGCAGAGGACAGAGTGAGGTGGAGGAGGATGACTCACTGTGGCGACCCCTCAAAAGGGAAAAGCAGAAAGAAGAAGAAGAAGATTCATTCATTTAAAAGAGATAAAATAAAACAAATTAATCAAAAAGAAAACATTGAATGAAAAGAGTGCAGAAAGAAGAAAAAAAATTATTATATCACCCCCTTATAATAAACATTGAACCAGTCCGTCCCTTGGCTTGTAGCAAATTTGTTTTTTTGGCCCTCCATGTATTTGACTTTGACATCCCTGGCTTATGCAATAGGGAGCACATTGCCCGTCCAAAACCTATCATCTCTCCATAATGGATATATGTCCGATCTTCTAACTTCCTTTGCTGCATAATGTACATTGCATTTATTCTAGCGTTAGGTAAATGTATCTTGAAGGAGAATAGCACTTAAATAAAAGTCCAACAAGAATATTCATTTAGAATTAAAAATAACTCACCCTGAACTACCATAATAGATATAATGTATGTAATAACCAATCAAGTTGCTCCTGTCCAATAAAAGCGTACAAATGAAGGAGAAAAAACTCAATCCAGACTTTAAGTAAGTTTAGGGTCTGGTTCGCAGAGTATGGAGTTAAATTTGTTTCACAATTATTCAATGAAAAAAAAACTAACCTCAGTTAAGTAAAATAAAATTGTAATCAAAACTTTTGGAATTGTAACAATTTCTTCTTTTTTTTTAAATAAAAACTTATTTTTTTTAATTAAATAACTATTTTTTCTCTCGTGAACTTAAAAAGTTATTTGCAAAACATAAACTTTTATTTGCACACATCAGAAATCTTTTTTTTGTGCTATTTTAGGCTCTGCCCACGACGTCATGTGAGAATCGCAAGCAAAACTTTGAATGACAAACAAAAACTTAGAATAGCAAGCAAAGATTTCTGACATGCGCAAATAATTATTTCACTTCATGACACAAAAATTTGTGATTTTAATTTAAAAAAGTTTTTTTAGCAAAACTTTTATTTGTTAAAAAAAATTACAATTCAAAATGTCTTGATCACAATTTTATTTTATGTAATTGAGGTTAGTTTTTTTTTTTATAGAATAATTGTGAAACAAATTGAACTCCATAGTAGAGGTCCCTTGTTTTTCAATTTTGTAATTTATCGTTGTTTATTAAACTCTGAAAGCTATGGGACTTTGTTAATATTCTGTCCTAAAATGTGGTTAGATGTGCCCCTTTTTTTTCTGAGCACCTGCCCCTTTAGTGGGCTCTGCACGTCCCTGCTAACATGTTGCGTGTTATTAAAGTTGAAAATGAAGACACCAGGCTTATTTAAAAAAATATATTATTCAACACCTCAAACTGTATGTCACACAAACACTGAGAATTAAATTGAACCCGTGCCGTGGTGTAGTGGTAATGGCAGTCGTCTCCCGATCGGAAAGTTGGCGGTTCGACTCCCGGGACCCGCACCATGTGTCGTTGTGTCCTTGGGCAAGACACTTAACCCTGAGTTGCTCCCGGTAGGACTGGAAAGCACCTTGCATGGTAGTCTGCCGCCACCGGTTTATGAATGTGTGTAGCATTCAATATATGTGTAGCACTTTGAGATTTTCAGTAATGAAAAGTGTGTTATAAATTGAATTAATTACTATTATTATTATTAACCCTTTTAAAAACACGTTAACCGATCGGTTATGAACTGGACTCTGCAGTTTTCATCCTGGTGGATAGTCCCATCAGAACCGGTCCGCTTGATAAAAGGACAGCTCCTCAACCTCGCAGGAAAAATTTTTAAATAAAAACTCAGTTGGTTGTTGTGTGATCGAAGTAAACACAAGGAAACATTATTAAGAACATTGTTTACCTTGTAGCGCTGCTGTAACTCAAAGTCCGACATTGTCACTCGGTTCCGGTCCACCCAGCAACTGGTGTGCAGCTTGTTAGATGAAGAGGGTCCCACTTGGCGTCAAATCTGTTGACTCATCCAAATTCCAGCTTTAACTTGTTAACATGTTGACAACAACTTGTTGTTAGCTGAACTTTTAGCCCCAGAGGAAAACAGACGAGGCAGCACGCATGCGCATTAGTGAAGGTTAAAAAATTCACAGTGCCATCTAATGGCCTGGCATGGTAACTACAGTGGATTCATGAGGGCGGGGGGGGAGTCGTACACACAGAATTCACCCGTGTCAACGCAAATCTTTTTCCTCAAATTAACATACCCAAAACCTCCGTTTCCCCCCACTGTGTCCGTGTAAACAGGGCCTTATATATGTTCTTTTTCTTCTCTCTCTTCATGGTTCTTTTTTTGACTGATGCGACTTGTACTTCAGAGCGACTTATACGCCAGAAAATATGGTACTTTACATACACTTTGAGCAAATGCAACATTTTTTATCTGAAAGATCTGGCTCCTCAGAGATGGACAAATGACAGAGAGGCTAAAGTGGTTTGTTACAAGCGTTAATATGCTTTAATGAAGCTTTACATGAAGGTTAATAAATAAATAAATAAATGGCCTTTACTTTGTTCATGGTTGTACGTGTGTGTTCTTCCTTCCACCTGTTCATTCTGTGCTGCCTTACCTCTGCATCCAGCAGATGACTGGACACAGCTGTGTGCTCTCTGCATGTGAGAAGCAGAGTGTAAAGGTTGGAAGAAGAGCTACAACCACCAGTGGTCCAGCTTGTTACCTGCCTGTGTTTAAATATGACTGGAGGAGACAACTGCTGCACTCACAATAGAGTACCAATGCTCTCAATGAGTATTCTATATTGTAGTTTATTTATTAATTTAAATGTATTAATTTATTTATTATCCAATTTTCTATTCCTTTTATTTAACCCATTGAACTTTTATTGTAAATTTCCTCATCCGTTTGCCTGTTCACAGAGCAAAGCAAAAACCCATCAACCCACTCTGTAAACTTTTATTACTGTTTGGAGTATGCGATAAAAAAAAGGGGGTCCAAATATTGCAATAAGAAAATGTGCAAAACAAATTAAATAAACATACAGTTCTTTAGTGAAAGACCTTGTGTATGAATTAGGACCAAATCAGAGTCAGAGTCAGAGAGTCTTTATTGTCATTTGCACCGCATGTGGTACATGTGATGAAAACGAGATTATGTACACGGGGTCCCAGTTACATCCAACAACAAATGCAAGAGAAAAACAGTAATAACATCTAGAATTAACTAAGAAAAACATCAACTAGTAATACACTAAGCCCTAATGTAGTGGAAAAACATCATTATAAACAGCAGCACGAACATGAGTCTGTATGAGCAGATGGTCACAGATGAACACAGCAACAAGAAAACAGATCAGCATCAGCATGATGTGATATTTTGCAGTGATTATTCTTATTATTTATTTATTCATGAGTCTAACAGCCTCAGGGTAGAAGCTGTTCCTCAGTCTAGTGGTTCTACATTTGATGCTCCTCAACCTCCGTCCTGAGGGGAGTGGGGCAAAGAGTGAGTGTGCTGGGTGAGTGAGGTCTTTCATGATGCAGGTGGCTCTTTTCCTGCATCTGGAGGTGTAAATGTCTGTGATGGTGGGGAGACTGACTCCAACAGACTTCTGTGCAGCCTTCACCACTCTCTGTAGAGCTTTCCTCTCTGCAACTGTGCAGCCTCCATGCCACACGTTGATGCTGGAGCACAGGACGCTCTCCACTGCACACCTGTAGAAGGAGGTGAGAACTGGGCTGCTCAGACCAGCACGTCTCAGCCGTCTGAGGAAGTAGAGTCTCTGATGACCTTTCTTGATCAGGCTGGTGGTGTTGTTGCTCCAGCTGAGGTTATCATTCAAGTGTACACCCAAGTATTTGTAGCTGGAGACCACTTCCACTGCAGATCCACCTATGTTCAGTGGGGCGTGGGTGTGTTTGTTCCTTCTGAAGTCCACAATCATCTCCTTTGTCTTCTTCACATTCATGTGAAGATTATTCTCTTTGCACCAGCTCTCCAGGTGTTCCACCTCCTGTCTGTAGCTGGACTCATCATTGTTTGTGATGCATCCCACCACCGCTGTATCATCTGCAAACTTAACAATATGACAGCCTGGATGTGTGGCTGTACAATCATATGTGAGCAGAGTGAACAGAAGAGGGCTCAGCACACATCCTTGAGGAGAGCCAGTGCTGAGGGTTATGGTGGAGGAGGAGAAGTTGTGGATCTTCACGGACTGTGGTCTGTCTGTTAAGAAGTCTAGTACCCAGTTACAAATGGAGGGGCTTAGTCCAAGTGTGGATAGTTTGTCTATCAGAGTTTGGGGGATCATGGTGTTGAAGGCAGATGTGAAGTCCACAAAGAGCAGACGCACGTATGAGTCCTTCTGATCCAGGTGGGTGAGAGCAGTGTGGACCACGGAAGAGATGGCGTCCTCTGTTGATCGGTTCTCGCGGTATGCATATTGATGAGGGTCCTCGTTGATGTTGACGGTTGCCTTGATGTGGGACATGACCAGTTTCTCAAAACATTTAGCGACTATCGGGGTGAGGGCCACCGGTCTATAGTCATTCAGACCAGTCACCAGTCAAATTCAGGTTACCGTATTCTCCGGTGTATAATACGCACTTTTTTTGCTCATTTGAATATCCTGCGTATTATACACCGAAGCGTATTATCTATGGATTTTTTCCCATATTTTTAGACCCATTTTTAGCTCTGATTCGCCGTTTTTCATTTTGGCCAAAAATGGTGCAGTACCAGTTTCGGCCGCTATGGGCGCTAATGCGCCCTGTAGTCTGTTTATTCAAACTGTTTAAATTCATGCTGAATAGCAAATGTTATTCCAAAATGTTATTCATGAAGGATTTCTCTTCTCAAACCTGCAGTGAAGATTCAGTGACACTGTTTATCTCATTTTAGTTTGAGCTCAGGACAATCTCCTCAGAAGAGACTTTTGTTTTTGTCCTAATTAATAATCAGATGAATAATATCTGTTTTTGCTATTATCATTAACATAGGTCCCATATGTGACGCTTTAATGACGTTGTTTTAACCAAACCAACAGGTTAACAGTGTTGTGTGTAGTGTTAAGATCAGTTTTTATCATAAAATGCTGACATCTGAAACTAACACTTTATCTTTCTGACAATTTGTAATGTTTGATTCAAATTAAAAGTAATAAAAGTATTACTGTCCCTTCAGGAATAACTCCCAAAAAGTTCATTACTGAGAGCGATCAGAGAAATGTTTCTGAGGTCACGGTTGTATCACTGCAGTTTCAATGGGTTTGGCGCCATCTAGTGGCCATAAAAAAGACTGTCACGGCAGCGCGTATTATACACCGAAGCGTATTATCTAAGGGTTTTTCTGATTTATTTCCAAAAATATGACAAAGCGTATTATACACCGGAGCGTATTATACACCGAAGAATACGGTACATTACACAAGCAGACATTAAACAACATTTTATTGTCCAAAATCAACACATTCCTGAAGATACAACTAAGTTTTGGTGTGGTTTTATGAATAGATTCATTTAATTTATTTTTATATTTTGCCAATAACATTTTTAATATTTCATCCATCCATGTGTTTTAATAACCTGCTTTTTTCTGTGTATGTTCATAGAAGCTGGTGTCTATCTCCAGCAGTCACCAGGCGAGTGGCAGGGTCCACCCTGGACTGGTCATCTGTCCATCACAGGCCCACACAGAGACAGTCATCAACACACACATTGAGAGACGATTTAGAGTCACCACTTACACTAATGTAAATGTTTTGGATCTGTGGGAGGTAACTGAAACATATGAGGGGAAAATAGTTTAAGTCCTACACGGCCCCTCATAGAATACCTGGAGAACACCCACACTTGCACAAAAAGAACATGCAAACTACGGACTTAAATTCCCCAGTCTGGAGTTGTGACCTTCTTGTTGATAGACATCAATGCTAACTAACTATTGCCAGGATATTAATACATTTATTATTTATTTAACAAGCACTTCAAGTACTTCGATGTGGTAACAGCATTTCCAGGCACAAATGTCAATCTTCCCTTCATTCAGGGTAGTTGTTAAAAGGTAAAAGAGTACGTACGTACGCACACACACACACTCACACACTCACAAAAAAATTGTTAAAATTAATTGAATGTATGGAATTAAACAGATGTCTTGCATATTTGTTGTCAATGAACATGTTGAATTCTGTTTTTTCTTGTTGATCTGTATTTCAACATTTATTCATTCATTCAACCTTTATTTCAACAGATAAATCACATTGAGCCTCAGAGGCTCATTTACAAGTGAGATCTGTTTGGACAGACAATAAGTGATGAAAATGACAACATAGGTTTTGGAGGCAAAAATAAAATAAAAAATAAATAAATCATAACATGCTCTTAACATCTGGCTGAAGATTACGAAAGAGTAGAGCTGCCACAGGAAGTAAATTTTTCCTTGAGCTGTATCTTGTTGTAACGAGAAACTATCTCGTTATAACGAGATAATTATCTCGTTATAACGAGATAATTATCTCGTTATAATGAGAAAACTATCCTTGTTGTGTTGCGGCTTCCTGTATGACTCACTGATGGACATGTGACTTCCTCCGTGGAAGGAAGAGACGGAGAATGGAGACTGTGCCACTTTATAATAATAATAATAATTGTCTAATCTTGTCATCTGCGTATGTTTCCCATACACAGACGAAATTCGTCTCTGCATTTAACCCAACCACCTACCAGGCGGTGCAGTGAGCAGCCATAGAAGGCGCTCGGGGAGCTGGAGAAATAGGTGTGCACTCATAGACACCCCAAGATGTGTAGTGGCCGGGACGCGAACCCGCGTCCTTCGGGTCCCAAGTCAAACGCCCTAACCACTACACCATTATGCATTTTTACAAAGAAGAAATCTGCAAGAGGAACACCTTTCTAGACTGAAACATGACAAAGTAAGTCAATGAATTGTGTTTTTTAATTAAAAACTTCAGAATGCAGAGACAGCATTCAGCTAGCTGCTAATGCTAAATGCTACGATGCTACCATTTATCAGTGAGCTGGACCAGGTCTGAGCAGTGAGCACAAACACAGATTGGTAACTCTAAAATTGACCGTGTGAGTGAGACAGGTCCCTCTTGTAAATGAGTCCCCGTGGCTCAACGAGGCTAGCCTGTATAAATAAAA
>JBBPBX010073231.1:0-17882 GCA_038048925.1 Garcialebias charrua | reverse complement strand
AAAAAGGCTTTTATTCTGTTTTAACATGTATTACAAACCCAACTGATGTCTTCATTTTACTGATTGAATCTCCTTAGACCTTAGAACGTTCAACTTTGTTTAAAAAAATAGATATTCACGCAGGACTTTCCAAAACTGACTCTGCAGCCGTCACTCACCAGTGTTGCCAGATTGGGCGGTTCACCGCGATTTTCCTTCTGACTTTTGCGGGTAGAGATTGCTTTGGGTGGGTGGGACTCTATCTGGCAACACCGGTCACACCGGTGTTTACACGCGTGTCTTTACATTCGGGGCAGCGTCGGCAGCGCCGTTACCCTCCATCAATGTAGAGGCGTCTGCGGCACCCTCCATCAGTAGTTGGGGCGTCTTCTATAGCAACTTCATCCGGCGAAGCCATGCTGTCCGTGACGCTGACTTGCTAGGGGCTCTGCTAGCATTAGCATCTCGCGAGACGTTACCTCTCAATGAGAGATATCGCGGGAGTTTAATATTGCGAGATCTCGTACAACGAGATCTCGTTACACCCCTAGTGCTGCGGCATTGGTTTGACCTAGTCGCCAAAGCCATGAGCTCTTTAGCGACACCAGCGGACGCGGACACCACAGAGTCCCTCACTCCCACGCCGGAGTTGGAGAACATGGCTCTACATGACAGTACACGTGTCGAATGGGGCGACAGCCCTGATGTGCTGGCTCCCATGGTGGACCTAACAGTCGAATTCGACACCTGCGGACGCGGACACCACAGAGTCCCTCACTCCCACGCCGGAGTTGGAGAACATGGCTCTACATGACAGTACACGTGTCGAATGGGGCGACAGCCCTGATGTGCTGGCTCCCATGGTGGACCTAACAGTCGAATTCGACACCTGGGACATGGTGAACGAGGACGAGATCTCAATTTCAGCCTTGGGCAAATTTTCAACGGAGGAGACGGACGTGGAACTGGAGGATCAGGGTGAAGACCTCTCCCAGACCCTAGTACCTGTGTTCCCAGAAACTGACTTTTCCATTCTTGCTCTGTTCGTCTTGTGCCACAGAGCAACGGACGCACTGCACATCCCATGGCCTGAACCTCCGCCTCGCCAACAGGTCACGAGGCTGGCAGGAAACAATTTTCACTCGAAGCAGCAGGCCGCCACGAGGCAAAAGATGCCTGTGTTCCTGGACTTTCTGACAGAACTAACGCGCACCTGGACTCAGCCACGAGCCCCTATGCTTCTCCCCCTCTCACAGTTCCTTGACGTGGATAGGATGGATGAAGTGGGAATAGCTAACGCGCACCTGGACTCAGCCACGAGCCCCTATGCTTCTCCCCCTCTCACAGTCCTTGACGTGGATAGGATGGATGAAGTGGGAATAGCTAACGTGCCTCAGATCGAGGACACTCTAGCGTCTCACCTGGCTCCTAGATCATCAGTAACAAAACCAACTCTTCCCAGCAAGGCTTGTCGAGCTTCAGCGTCTCTTCTCGAGAAATGCTACAGGGCTCAGGGACTTGCAACACGCGCCATGAACGCGTCCGTGTTAATGCAGGCTTACCTAGCGGAAAAGCTGCAACAACTCCAAACAACAACGGACAAGCAGATGGCTGCCGACTTGCTGGATGAAGCCCGCAGAGCAACAGACTTTGTACTCCGTATGATGGGGACAGCCGCTGTTGCACAGGGCAGGGGGATGGCGGAAGTGGTCATCGCGATCCGCCACCTCTGGGTGACTCTGACGGATCTCCCGGAGGGACAGAAGGTGCCTTTTCTCCACCACTCGATAGAGCCGGCGGGATTATTTGGTAAAGCTTTGGAGTGAACTCAGACCAAGCTGGACCAAAGACGCAGACAGGCGGAAGCTCTCCGGGTGGGTATCCCCCGGAGAAGCTTCACCCCCCTAAGGGAGTCTGCTGGTAGCAGACCTGCGTAGTCTCGGCACCACTTGGCAACCCGTGCCCCACCGCAGAAGTGGCCAGCATACGAGGAGGAGCCAAGGCAAAGACCCCCACAGGGTCCACCTTATACCGAGCACGCATGAATCAAAAACAGGTTTGTCCCCCGCCAGGCGACCAAGCACAGGGCCTCCTCGGCGATTCGTGACAACAGACAGAAACGTGCCTGATGAACCAGGTCCATGTTTTCACATTACAGGGTCACCTG
Organism: Garcialebias charrua; assembly: GCA_038048925.1. Classification (NCBI taxonomy): domain Eukaryota; kingdom Metazoa; phylum Chordata; class Actinopteri; order Cyprinodontiformes; family Rivulidae; genus Garcialebias; species Garcialebias charrua. The sequence continues at coordinate 15,736 of JBBPBX010073231.1, read as the reverse complement.
TCCACGTGGTAACAAGAATGATCCCTTCATGTCCAGACTTTGCTTGTAACACAGTACAATCAGCTGGTTTATTTACATCATGCACAAATCATGCTTTTTCTGCTGTGAGTGACATTAAATCATGTACGTCATTGCACATAAGCACAAATACAGTTCATGAAACAGCTTCTCTGTTTTATTGACCAAAACACAAAAACAAAAAAAAACAACACAAATCAGGTCTTTCTGACCTGGAAGCCATCATAAAGAGAGAGGGCCCTTTTCCCCCTCTCTCTCACGGCCCATGGGGTATTAGCATAATTGATAAACCCTAGCAGAGTGCCTCTGCAATGAGCAGACACAGAGGTGTCTGCGAACCCCCCCCAACACACACACACACACACACAACTTTCAGGAAGACAGGTGGGGAGGGTCACGTGCTCAAGCCCTGGTTCCATTGTGAACAATGGGAGAGCCAATACACTAACCAGACGATCATGTGACATGTCCGTACCTCAGAGAGACGAGCGGACAGAGTCTGACAACAGGGGGGCTACATCAGACACCCTCAGGCAACCACATTCACACCTCCACAACAATGACCGTCTTCAGCCTGTTGTGGATGAAAACATGTCAGAGCCGAATCAGATTTCTCTTCCTGTTTTCCAAGAGGGACTGAACTGGTTATCATCAAATAATCTAAAGTCTGCCAAGCCAAAAGGAACACCTCCACGCTCTCACGGGGCAGCTGATCCTTTATCATTAATGAGGGACATGCAATGCTCGAGCAGCACTCAGACAGCACGTATCCTCCCATTGTGTGCTGATCCAAAACTGCCTTCAAAAATAATTCCCCCAGAGGGGGACACACGGACCTCGGTCGGTTTACCTGGTACCAACGCTCCATTAAAGCCAAGGACCAGTAAACTGGACCATCCCAGGGAACGGATTGGAGTTAGGATATCTGCTCGTTTACATAACTCGCAGTCTCACAACAGGACTCCAAATTTGGAAGAGGAAAATATATTTTCCGCTCCAAACCTGTCGAATAAAGTTGACAGGTTACATCGGCCCTCAATTAACCCTGAGCAGGGTAACTTGGGAGCACACCAGCAGGGATGCCTTCCTAATCTGGTTGACCCCCAAAGGTTAAAAGCCTCTGTGTCACCAAAAGGGGCAATACAACCACTTAGGCCAGGAACTGCCAAAAGCCTCAGCTTGTTGGCTGAAAAAAACAGGTTGATGGTGTCAGGCTTGCCAGAAAATGTGGTATTGACCATACAAAATGCCCGTGCTGGTTCAACACAATCTTTATACGTGCAAAAGTGGTGCATTTTTGAAGCCTGGTGCTCAGAAAGAAATATTATTTCTTATGCATGCGACTTGGCTCAACTCCTGACTTTCCTTCAGGATTTACTGGAAAAAGGTCGTTCTTATTCAACGATTAAAGTTTTCCTATCAGCAATTTCAGCCTGTCACGAAGGCTGGGGATACAAGACACCCGGAGCACATCCAATCATAATAAGATTTATGAGGGGTGTCCTTCAGACTAAACCACCCAGCAGGACCCTGACCCCTGGTTGGGATCTTGGCCTGGTCCTGGGGGCTCTCTGTGACCCTCCATTCGAGCCACTGAGCAAGGTTAAGATAGATTTACTATCTTATAAAACTTCTGTACTCCTGGCACTTTGCTCGGCGAAGCGCGTGGGTGACCTCCATGCACTGTCTGTACATCCAATGTGTACCAGATTCGCCCCTGACTGGTCAAAGGTCACACTAAGGCCTAATCCCGCATACACTCCCAAGGTTTTGACTCTGAACCATAGGAGTCTAGATTTTGATCTCTCCTCCTTTCCACCTGCCCCTGTCATCACTCAGGAATAGGAAAGGCTACAGGCTCTCTGCCCAGTGAGGGCTTTATGCACCTACATGCAGAGAACAGCCGAATGGAGGAAAACAAACCAACTGTTTGTCTGCTTTGCAGCACCTGCTACCGGGAGAGCCCTTTCAAAACAATGCCTCTCACTTTGGGTGACTGAGGCCATTAAAAGGGCATACAGTAGCAAAGGTCAACAGCAGTGTTGTTTTTGACAGCCATTTTGATTTTAGTTTTAGTCAAAGTCTTATAGATTAAAATACTTCTTAGTTTTAGTCTGTTTTAGTCATTTCTATATTTAATGGTTTTAGTTAAGATTTAATCGACAAAAACTTAAAAAATTTAAGTCTAGTTTTAGTCTTAAAAAAAACATATTAGTCTTTACAAATTAACTTGAGTACGTTTTTTTTTAACAGAAACTGTGAAATTACAGTTTGAGGAATTTTAATCCCATTTTGTGTGCACCTCCATCCCATGTAACAGCCATTTGTCCCAAGCTCTGTATGTAAAAATGATTCAAACTGAGGAGCAAACAGACCTTTCCTGTTTCTATTGTCTCTCCTGGAATGCAAATGCAAAATCATCTAGGTGACCTGCATTATTATGGAGATGTTTGACTCTGCTTCTTCTGGCCTTGGGACAAAGGGACAGAGCTTGGGACAAAGGGGTTGTTACATGCCCCCCAGACATATGTTGGCCTGCATTCTCCAAGTTTCACTAACAGTACTTGTATGTGATAATATAATACTGTATAATATAATAGAATTTATCTGACAATACTTTATGCAGTTATTATAAATCAAGTCAGGTGTTTTGTCGACCAGTCATCATCTCGAAGGGATAGATAGTTTTTATTTTAATCACGATGGTTACTGAACAACACAATAAAAATCCACTTTTTGGATGAGTTTTGTACCTGGATGTGACAAACGCTGAAATAACTTCATTTATTTACTCTCTGAAGAAAAAGAACGGCTTTTTCTCCTGTGAGTTCTCCTGTCCAGCAGTTTAAATCTCCTGTGAGTGTGCGTGTGTGGAGTCACGGCTGACGTCACACAGTGAGCTGACGCAACCAATCACAGAACTTGTAGTCGTCATGGGAGTTGTAGTTCTTTCCCTCTGACCTATCACAGTGTGTCTCTACAGCCCCGACAACCAATCACAATACATAAACAAACGCCACGGCCATTTTGAACAGAAAGTAGCTATCAGTTAGCAAAAGTTTCCGGACTTTTCAACACATAAAAACGCTTATTAACAGAGCAGTAAAATTCTGAAATATAGCAAATCACATTCTACAGTTACACTAAGCTCAACGCTCAGCAACACAGCGATTCAACTGTCGAAAACAACGACGGACTCTCTCGGAACCGTCTCGAACCGTTCGGTCCACAGCAGATCCTGGACACACCAAACCACTGAGCAGAAAAAGTTTCTGACAGCATATGCTTGTTTACCCGCTTCAAATGCAATAACTACACAACAGCACTTCCTCGCAGTTTTATAAATGAGCTTATTAGGCAAAAAGTTGACGCGGAGGTCAAACGTGAATGCGCTATTCTGTCAGCAGTGAGTCCAAACAGAACCAGAACCTGACTGACCCACACAGCAGCCCAAACAGCTTCAAACAAGGACAGGATTTATAAAAAAAAAAATACATACATTCGGTTCTTCTCTTCTCTCACAGTTGGGTTAAATACAAAATAAGTCCATAAATCCTTTCTGGGCAAGTGGGCTTGCGGCCACCGACCGAGCCCCTTCGTGCAGCATGATCTTCCATGGTCCAGTTTGAAGAGGAAGTCACAGGTGAGCGCGCGCAGCGCGTGGCCGTGCTGCATCAACACCGCGGTGGTGGGCGTGACCAAACAGCTGACTTTCCGACACAATATAATTATGAGCAGAAATATAAATTATTGACGGACCACCGACTAACATTTTCGTTCAGTCCCGTCTCGTTAACGAAAACTCACACACATTTCGTCACGTTTTAATCATTAAAGAGCAATGTTTATTTAGTTACTATCTCGTTATTGTCATGAAAAAAGGGGGCGTTGACGAAAAATTTAAGTTAACGTCACGTCAACAAAAACATCACTGGTCAACAGGTACCCTCTGAAGTGCATGCTCACTCCACTAGGGGCTTGGCCACTTACTGGTCATTATTCAAGTGTGTACCAGTCGCAGACATCTGTGCTACTGCGAATTGGAGCTCATTAAATACTTTTGCAAAGCATTACAGTTTGGATGTTACTGCGGGTGACGTCACTCAGGCTGTCCTTTCTAACACACAGTAGAAAGTAGCCTTGAGGTGCCTGTTGGTCAAAGGCAGACGTTCACTCTAGCATGCATTTTACTGAGCATTTCAAGGGTGTGAATGGATTACGTTCCCATAGCAAGTATGTTGCACCGAGAGACCAACTGAAAGGGAACTGAAAGTTATGCACCATAACTCATGTTCCCTGAAGGAAGGGAACGAGGTGCAACATAGCTGGCCCTTTTCAATGCTGAAAGCTCGGTGAAGTGCAACTTTGGAGAAAGATGGAGGGGCGCAAGCCGCTTAAGTACCCAGAGGGCGGGGCCTCTGGCGCGGCAGTGACGCCCCTAGCCGTTAAGGCGTGAGTATATTCCTTCAGGTAATCGCGCGGGGGCGCAATTCCCATAGCAAGTATGTTGCACCTCGTTCCCTTCCTTCAGGGAACATGAGTTATGGTGCATAACTTTCAGTTTTAGCTTCTCCCCATTAGCTCCCCGTCAAATTCAGAATGGATTTCAAAATCTTATTTCTAACCTACAAAACCCTCAACAACCTAGCTCCAGCTTATATTGCAGATCTTATTGTCCCATATTTTTCAAACCGAGCACTTTGCTTTTATACTGCAGGCTAACTTGTGGTTCCTACAGGTCTTTCTTGTAAATGATTCCTCGTGGCTCAATTTGCAAAGAGAACAACCTTCACATGAATGTGAAGAAGACGAAGGAGATGATTGTGGACTTCAGAAGGAACAAACACACCCACACCCCACTGTATATAGGTGGATCTGCGGTGGAGGTGGTCTCCAGCTACAAATACCTGGGTGTACACTTGAATGATAACCTCAGCTGGAGCAATAACACCACCAGCCTGATCAAGAAAGGTCATCAGAGACTCTACTTCCTCAGACGGCTGAGACGAGCCGGTCTGAGAAGCCCAGTCCTCACCTCGTTCTACAGGTGTGCAGTGGAGAGCGTCCTGTGCTCCAGCATCAACGTGTGGCATGGAGGCTGCACAGTTGCAGAGAGAAAAGCTCTGCAGAGAGTGGTGAAGGCTGCACAGAAGTCTGTGGGAGTCAGTCTCCCCACCATCACAGACATTTACACCTCCAGATGCAGAAAAAGAGCCACCTGCATCATGAAAGACCTCACTCACCCAGCACACTCACTCTTTGCACCACTCCCCTCGGGACGGAGGTTGAGGAGCATCAAATGTAGAACCACTAGACTGAGAAACAGCTTCTACCCTGAGGCTGTCAGACTCATGAATAAATAAATAATAAGAATAAACACTGCAAAATGTCACATCATACTGATACTGTACTGATCTGTTTCTTGTTGCTGCGTTCATCTGTGACCATCTGCTCATGTTCGTGCTGCTGTTTATAATGATGTTTTTCTACTACATTAGGGCTTAGTGTATTACTAGCTGATGTGATGTCTCTCTTAGTTAATCCTAGATGTTATTATTGTATTTCTCTTGCATTTGTTGTTGGATGTAACTGGGACCCTGTGTACATAATCTCGTTTTCAACACATGTACTACATGCGGTGCAAATGACAATAAATTCTCTCTGACTCTCTGACTCTGACTCAATTAGACTAACCTGTATACATAAAGGTTGAATTTTAAAAAAAAGGTAAACGGACTGTATAATAGCACCCTTCTATCTTATTGAGATACTCAAAGTACTTTATATTACAATCTGTACCCTCATTTACCCATTCATACAGCACTCTACTAGAGCTATACATCACATTCACACACTGATGGGACACATTGTAGTCTTTTCCAGGGACACTTCCTTTTAATGTCTTATGCCAGGTACCCACCAAACGCGTCTTGAGCGTCAAAAATGCTCTTGCCGCACCCTTTTGGCCACTTGTCACCAGAATCTGTTCACACTGAAGACGCGTCTGATGGCACGCAGTGGGAGGAGCGTCTGGCTCCTTTTCCGGTCGGGTTTGTTTTGTTTTTTTGTACACCGGGCAGATAAAATCAGCTGTACGTGAGCCTCGTTATTACTTGAGTGGGTTTTCTACGAGCCGAACTGCAGCTCCGAAAGTCTTTGTTGAAAATAAAAAGTTATAATTATGTTTGGGGTGATCGTACGCTCGAGCGGACAGCGGCAACTGTAAAAATGCCAAGTTTCTTACCGGAGGCTGGTTTCTTCATGGAGGCTCGATGGGGTAAGTTTAAAAAGTACAAAAAAAGTCCCGTCGTCGTTGCGTCATCACATAGCAGAGTCTCTCCCGATTGATTGCTGCGACGCGTCGAGCAGCCAAAGTTCAAATATTTGAACTTTGGCTGCTCGACGCGTCGACTGCTTTGGATGTGTCGCGTGCGCGGAAAAGAACTGTCGCGCGGCTTGAAACGCTCAAAACGCACCGCGTCACGCCTTGCCGCCCCTCGCCGCGCCTCGCCTCAACGTAGATTTTCAATGTAAACCGGCCGCTTCCGCTGCCTGAAACGTGTTTGGTGGGTACCCGGCATTAATGTCTTGTGTAGTGCGGATGTTTTATATTGCTTAGAGCGGCCGTCCTCCAATGAGAGAGTTGGGGGTTTGATTCCACTAGCAGTCACATGTTGAAGTGTCCCTGGGCAAATCACTGAACCCCTCATTGCCTCTGTGTGTCCCATCGGTGTATGAATGTGATTTGTCTTTGTAGAGATGTACTAGTGTGAATGTGTGTGGAGGTAAATGAGTGCACAGATTGTAGAGCAAAGCACTTTGATTATTTTTATTAAATAGAACGGTGCTATATAAGTGCAGTCCATTTACCGTTTAATATTTTTTACAACTTATTTCAGTTTTGAATGATCATACTTTTAGATGTGACTTTTTGTTTGTTTTATCTGTTTTTTGCTTTGCAGAGCTTTGTATTACACTCTCTTTAAAAATGATTTACAAATCAAAAATTGGTGATCTAAGGATACATAGCAATCCTTTAAAATCTCAAGATTTAACAAACAACTACTAACTAACAAAAATTTACATACTTGATTAAAATTTAATTAGTACACCACAGTGGCAAGGCAGAGTCCCATTAAAGAACCGTGCAGGTCTCATGTTCTGTTCGCCTCTCCTTCAGTAGCTTTGGCTTTTTCACAGAGTTGGAAAAAAAATGTCTGTAAGGCTAACTGACATGGACAGATCTTGTTAGGGCAGAGCTGGAGGTAACAAGAGTTTGCTACCTTTTCCGTGCTTTGATTTCTTAGTGTGACTATGCTACAAAATCAAATGACCACCTTTTCCTGGGATTGGCAGCAGTTTCTGATTGGAAGAAGATCCCAGTGGTCTAGAACAAATCTATGATACTCCACAAAAGGTTTAACAAAATCACTGATCAACAAAAATCTGTACCTATAATGGTCTGCTTAATTTAAAGTCTGTACATAAAATAAAAGAAACACGTTTTTCAGTTGTCATATGCCTCAACTGTTCGACATGATTACATTTTACTTTTGTATTATTATTGCATCCTAAAATGTGGCTCATAATGTACCTATTAGANTTGTTGTTTTAGTCCCATTCAAAGCTTTGCAGAATGACTAATAAAAGACAAGGTTAATAAATATTAGCACAAATTAGAAAATAAAAGATACAAAAAACACAGAGGGATCTAAATGAAAGCAAAGAAGAAAATGCACAACAAACGTTTCCATCATTTAAGCCTAAACATCATATTTGAACAAAACTGATCATTTGTAATTTTGCCTGTTTTGTTTCAGCGCTGTGTGTTATTCAGGCTCCAGCCTGGACAGGTCGGTCCAGCTGACCTTTTTAGTAGACCCCATTGTCCTTGTCCACTGATAGGAGGCAAACACTACCTCGCTAACACTCTGAAGCATGTGCATGAATTATTATCTAGATTTTAGTGCACGTGAACCTGAAAACACAATTTTTCTATGAAAGTCATTTCTCCGTCATAGCCTGTCTTGCATTTACGCTGTTGTGCAGCATTCAGAGTAAGATAAGGACCAAAAATTGAACAAATGATCATGCATATATTTTAGCTTTGTCTTAATTTGTGTTGAGGTCATTAAAAGACAAGTCAGGGGTTGATTTGAAGAACTTTGTTGCCAAACGCTTGATGCCCGAGGGTGCTATTTCCACAATATATATTTTTAAGAGAGTTACTTTTACAAGATTTACCAGCATTACTTTACTCACAGTACCCTACTTGGACTGGAAGAACATCATTGTATCTGGACTGACCAGAACACTTGACACAGCTGTGTGCAATAACCAGGCAGTTTTCTATTTCTAGTTGTTTGCTTAAAAAAAAAAAAAGCTCAGTAGTTATAAAATTAGAACTCTTGATAAACCATTTATCATAAAGTGAGATAATTATTAGCCATACGTTCTCACCTGGTTCAATTAAACTATGAAAAGTCCGACAGACTAGCAGGAAAGGACGTGCCTTATTATTATTGATCAGTGAAAGAGCGTGGTTTGCTCTTTAACATAAACCTGATAGTGAACTAGTTGCACCTCGATCAGCTGTCAGATCATTGAAGTACAGTGTGAGAATTTAACGCTTGCTCATGTTTGTGTTAATGGAAAAAGGACAGGGTGGTTAAAGTTTGACACTTCAGGTGACATTTGGAGGAGAAAGCTGTAAGTGGTTGCAGGCTAATAATTTACCGTCATGAGGATTAGTAACTGCTTAATTACTGAGACTTTGTGGGGCATAACGAGAATTAGGAAAATTTCTGTGACCTTTTATTATCCTCTAAAATAAGTAATGTTCTGTGCAGTGCAAAGAAATACACTTTGTTATTTTAATGGGTCACCACTGGAAGATGACACACTTCACCAAAATGTAAAAACCAACGCGAAAAGCCAAAGTAATGGGGAAAAAAAGTTTTGTATCATTAGAAATGAGTTATTTGACATAAGGCCATAGTTTATCATGTCAGTAGGTCAATGTTAAATATGTGCAAAACTGTTTAATAAAACATTAAGTGTGAAAATAATCAGATGATGTGCAATAATTAGTAGAACATTTTAAAGAACTTTAATGGAAAATTGTATACAACTGAACCACAGCATGAAAAGAGGGAAGCTTAGAAAAGTTATTAACAAACTACAATGTAACAAAACTGGAAACTTAAAATATTAAATTTGATTGTGCACTTAAAGGTGCTATGTGTAACTTTCTGTAGAGCACAGAACTTAGAAATATTTTCAACAGGCAAAGCATTCTGATCCCTCCCCCTCAGAGCCATATATGGCTCTGCCCCCCTTGCTCTGCTGAAATTCAAATTCAAGCTCTGTTTTTATTGGCTGATTCAAATTCAAGCTCTGTTTTTATTGGCTGATTCAAATTCAAGCTCTGTTTTTATTGGCTGGTTACAAACTCTGTTTTTATTGGCTGGTTAACGGCGGGTCACTCTGTGTTTTTAGTGTTTTTATAAATGCTGATAGAGAAGCAAGGGGACTATAGTTTTTTTCAGAGATTACTTTGTCTAACATCAGTCTGTCAGTAGATAGTGACAGAGTGAAGAAATATGTTAAAAATATATTGTTAGAAAAGTTACAGACTGCACTACAAAGTTACATAGTGCAGCTTTAATCTATGTAAAAAATAATAATGAGAAGAAGAAGTGATGCCCATAAGTTATCCAACAAAGTTCAATCAGGTCATCTGGGTGTTATTATTATTATTTTTTGTTTTGTTGAGACATTTTGTCCTGCATCCAAAGGACTTCATCAATCCAAGGAGCCACACACAAACTCAGTCCCACAAGCAGCACACTCCCATAGTGCACCAACTAGTTTGCTGGTGATAAGATGGTTTCTGGGGCCTGCCCTCTCCCCCGTTGACTCCTCGGAGGCAGCCATAGTTTAAGAGGAGTCAACGGGGGAGAGGGTCCGCCCTTTGCTTGTAGAACTGAGCTTATTTGTGGCTCCTTGGATTGATGAAGTCCTATGGACGAAGGACAAAACGTCTCAAAAAAGAAAAAGAAAAGAAACCATCCAGATGACCTGACTGAACTTTGTTGGATTTTTTTTTGCTTGGATTATTGAGCATGAAAGTTGATGTCCATAAGTTCAGCTGGTGCAAAATGCTGCTGCACGTCTTTTAACCGGAACACGTAAAAGAGAGCACATCACACCTGTCCTGGCTTCTCTCCACTGGCTGCCCGTGTATTTTAGAGTTCATTTTAAAATTCTCTTGTTTGTTTTTAAGGTTTTAAACAACCTTGCCCCCCCTTATTTGGCAGAGCTTCTACACCATTACACTCCATCCCGGTCACTCAGGTCTGCTGACCAGCTGCTCCTGGTCATTCCACGGAGTAAGAGGAAGCTTCGAGGAGACAGGGCCTTCTCTGTTGGTGGCCCCGAGTTATGGAATGCTCTGCCTTTACACATTCGACAAGCTCCCTCACTGTCCATTTTTAAAACACGTTTAAAAACGCATCTATACTCATTGGCCTTCAACCCAACTGAGACTTGATTTTACTTCATGTTTATTGATTTTATCTGTTTAACTTGTCGTTTTATTGTATTTTAAAGTGAAATTTTAGTTCACTGTGTATTAGTTTGGTGGTCAGCGCTTTGTTTCAGCTGTGGCTGTGTTAAAGCGCTTTACAAATAAAGTTGATGATGATGATGATGATGAAGTTATTCTTGTTCTTGTTCTTGTTTTTTCTTTTCTTTTTTCAGTAGTCTGAAAAATCATCCTTTTCAAAATGAGCACCGAAAGAGGAGCGCAGGCCATTGACACCTTCTACACCACAGTTCACACGCTGCGCAGGCGAACTGGAAACGAATGGCGGGGGCCTCGCTACATGCAGAAAGACGGCGGGTTCCTGGTGACGTTCCAGAAGGCCCCTGGAGACTGGAGCACATATTTAATGGACATCTTCACCACTCTTGTCGAGGTCCGCTGGAGGATCATGCTCCTTGTCTTTTCCCTTTCTTACATTTTCTCTTGGCTCTGTTTTGGTCTCTGTTATTGGCTCATTGCCCATGTACATGGAGATCTTACGAATCCAGAAGAGAAGCTCTGCATGGCAAACGTACGAGGCTTCACCGGAGCTTTTTTATTTTCAATGGAGACCCAAGCAACTATTGGCTACGGCGTCAGAGGGATGCTGGAGAACTGTATGGTGGCTATTGTTTTAGTGACGATTCAAGACATTATTAGCTGTTTTCTTGACACCGTTGTCATCGGCGTTGTCGTGGCTAAGATGGCGTCTGCTCGTAAGAGGGCTCAGACGGTTGGTTTCAGCCGCTGCGCTGTGGTCAACCTGCAAAATGGGGTCCTGTGTCTGTCGTGGCGCCTTGGGGATTTCAGAGGTAATCACTTTCTTGAGGGGGTTGCCCGTGCGCAGTTGGTCCGCTACAGGAGGCAGCCGCTTGGCTCTATTGTGATGTCATACCAGGACTTGGACATCCAGAACCGGGACATTGTCCTCGCCACACCAACCACTATCACTCACAAGCTGGAGCTGGGGAGTCCCTTATACAGTTTGGGCCCTGATGGTTTGCTGGAGGAGAACTTTGAACTGGTCGTCTCTTTCACCTACACTGGGGACTCCACAGGAATGCTCCACCAGACTCGAACGTCCTACATCCCGGCAGACATTCGCTGGGGCCAGCGCTTCCAGAACATGCTGAGAGTGGACAAGAAGCGCTACAAGGTGAACTACGCTCTGTTTAATGAGACCACCTGGGTGTCAGTGCCCATGCTCAGTGCAGAGGCCTACGACAGAAGGACACGTCCTGTAGAGGGTAGTCCACAGTTACCACCAGTCATGAGAAACGGACACAGATGTCAGGCCAATAACAACATCTACGAGGATGTGATGCTGCAAACCCACTTGTAGAAAATTTAATTAAACTGAATTCAGTTTATTTATTTAGCGCCAAGTCGCATCAGAAGTTGTCTCATGACACTGTAGACAAACATTCACATATAGCCAATTAGTAAAAGTTCTCTATCTAAGGAAACAGCAGATGCGGAGAGCATCCTGTGCTCCAGCATCAACGTGTGGCATGGAGGCTGCACAGCTGCAGAAAGAAAAGCTTTGCAGAGAGTGGTGAAGGCTGCACAGAAGATGTTGGAGTCAGTCTCCCCACCATCACAGACATTTACACCTCCAGATGCAGGAAAAGAGCCACCTGCATCATGAAGGACCCCACTCACCCAGCACACACTTTTTGCCCCACTCCCCTCAGGAAGGAGGCTGAGCAGCATTAAGTGTAGAACCACTAGACTGAGGAACAGCTTCTACCCTGAGGCTGTTAGACTCATGAACATCTAACCAGAATAATCACTGTGAAATATCACATTGTTGCTGCTGATCTGTTTCATGTTGCTGCTGATCTGTTTCATGTTGCTGCTGATCTGTTTCATGTTGCTGCTGATCTGTTTCATGTTGCTGCTGATCTGTTTCATGTTGCTGCTGATCTGTTTCATGTTGCTGCTGATCTGTTTCATGTTGCTGCTGATCTGTTTCATGTTGCTGCTGATCTGTTTCATGTTGCTGCTGATCTGTTTCATGTTGCTGCTGATCTGTTTCATGTTGCTGCTGATCTGTTTCATGTTGCTGCTGATCTGTTTCATGTTGCTGCTGATCTGTTTCATGTTGCTGCTGATCTGTTTCATGTTGCTGCTGATCTGTTTCATGTTGCTGCTGATCTGTTTCATGTTGCTGCTGATCTGTTTCATGTTGCTGCTGATCTGTTTCATGTTGCTGCTGATCTGTTTCATGTTGCTGCTGATCTGTTTCATGTTGCTGCTGATCTGTTTCATGTTGCTGCTGATCTGTTTCATGTTGCTGCTGATCTGTTTCATGTTGCTGCTGATCTGTTTCATGTTGCTGCTGATCTGTTTCATGTTGCTGCTGATCTGTTTCATGTTGCTGCTGATCTGTTTCATGTTGCTGCTGATCTGTTTCATGTTGCTGCTGATCTGTTTCATGTTGCTGCTGATCTGTTTCATGTTGCTGCTGATCTGTTTCATGTTGCTGCTGATCTGTTTCATGTTGCTGCTGATCTGTTTCATGTTGCTGCTGATCTGTTTCATGTTGCTGCTGATCTGTTTCATGTTGCTGCTGATCTGTTTCATGTTGCTGCTGATCTGTTTCATGTTGCTGCTGATCTGTTTCATGTTGCTGCTGATCTGTTTCATGTTGCTGCTGATCTGTTTCATGTTGCTGCTGATCTGTTTCATGTTGCTGCTGATCTGTTTCATGTTGCTGCTGATCTGTTTCATGTTGCTGCTGATCTGTTTCATGTTGCTGCTGATCTGTTTCATGTTGCTGCTGATCTGTTTCATGTTGCTGCTGATCTGTTTCATGTTGCTGCTGATCTGTTTCATGTTGCTGCTGATCTGTTTCATGTTGCTGCTGATCTGTTTCATGTTGCTGCTGATCTGTTTCATGTTGCTGCTGATCTGTTTCATGTTGCTGCTGATCTGTTTCATGTTGCTGCTGATCTGTTTCATGTTGCTGCTGATCTGTTTCATGTTGCTGCTGATCTGTTTCATGTTGCTGCTGATCTGTTTCATGTTGCTGCTGATCTGTTTCATGTTGCTGCTGATCTGTTTCATGTTGCTGCTGATCTGTTTCATGTTGCTGCTGATCTGTTTCATGTTGCTGCTGATCTGTTTCATGTTGCTGCTGATCTGTTTCATGTTGCTGCTGATCTGTTTCATGTTGCTGCTGATCTGTTTCATGTTGCTGCTGATCTGTTTCATGTTGCTGCTGATCTGTTTCATGTTGCTGCTGATCTGTTTCATGTTGCTGCTGATCTGTTTCATGTTGCTGCTGATCTGTTTCATGTTGCTGCTGATCTGTTTCATGTTGCTGCTGATCTGTTTCATGTTGCTGCTGATCTGTTTCATGTTGCTGCTGATCTGTTTCATGTTGCTGCTGATCTGTTTCATGTTGCTGCTGATCTGTTTCATGTTGCTGCTGATCTGTTTCATGTTGCTGCTGATCTGTTTCATGTTGCTGCTGATCTGTTTCATGTTGCTGCTGATCTGTTTCATGTTGCTGCTGATCTGTTTCATGTTGCTGTGTTCATTCGTGTTCATCTGCTCATACAAACTCATGTTCGTGCTGCTGTTTGGAGTACAGTAATGTTATTCTGTGATATTAGTGCTTGGTGTATTTTTAGTTGATGTTTTTCTTAGTTCATATCTTAGATCTTATGAATGTTTTTCTTTTAAATTTTATTGTTTGATGTAACTGGGACCTTGTGTACATAATCTCGTTTCATCACATGATGTACCACATGTGGTGCGAATAAGAATAAAGAATCTCTGACTCTCTGACTCTGAGATTGTGTTGAATCTTCCCATTGTCAGAGTCTCCATCCTGAGCAAGCACAAAGGCAACAGTGGAAAGGAAAAACTCCCTTTTAACAGGAAGAGACCTCCAGCAGAACTCGGCTCAGGCTCAGGAAGAGCGGCCATCTGCTTTGATCGGCTGGGGTTTGAGAGGACTGGAAGGAGAAACAAACACAGACTGATATACTGGTATGGTGTACTACTTTCTATTGGAAGAAAGACAAAAACACATGTTAAGATATAAATAATTACAAATACCAACAGGTAGAATAGAGCAAGTAATGACAGCAGCAGAGTGAGGAAATGTGGTCAATTTGTCCTCCAGCAGTCTAAGCCTATAGCAGCAATAGGGGATAACTCAGGAAACTCAAGTCAACCCATATAGGATTTATCAAAAAGGAAATACTTAAGCCCAGTCTTAAAACTGGACAATGTGTCAGCCTCACGGACAGAAACTGGAAGTTGGTTTCACAAGAGAGGAGCCTGATAACTGAAAGATCTTCCTCCCTTTCTGTTTTTGTAAACATATAGGAACCACAAGTAAACCTGCAGTCTGAGAGTGAAGTGCTCTGTTGGGAAAATATGGAACAGTAATATTTGTAATGTAAGATGGAGCTAGGTTGTTGAGAGCTTTGTAAGTTAGAAGTAAGATATTGAATTTGATTCTGAATTTGACAGGGAGCCAGTGGAGAGAAGCTAAAACTGGAAAGATATGATCTCTTCTACCAACTCTCATTAAAACTCTGGCAGCAGATTTTTGGATCAACTGAAAACAAAAACAAAACAAAAAAGGTTTTTGGACACCCAGATAATAAACAATTGCAACAGTCCAGCCTATGTGATAAATGTGGCAATACAGTAAGCTTATTGAGAGAAAACTACAAAATGACGGCGCCTGTCCAAAGTATTTTTTCGTAAACTTTTTATTGTATCCAGTTCTGTCCCAATACTAATAGTACTAGTAATACTACTCCTAACTAAGATTAGATTCAAAAGCAAATAGACATTTATACGTGTATATATACATTTTTACATGGCATTTAGGAGATAATTTGGAAGTACATAATTTTTCATCAGCACAAGGTTTCTTAGGGGTCCCCGGACATTTATCTTCCCTGTGGAGAGTCGCCAGACCCAAAAAGTTTGAGAACCAAGTTTAAAGTATGTATTTTGATGGTCAACAGTTGACTAAATGTTCATAGATTAAAGATGAAATGTTACAAAATTTAGACCTTGTATGAAAAACAACAAAATATACATTTAAAGACCAAAATACACCAATTAAACAAAGGTTGAAATAATTCACTTTATTCAAAGTGAAGT
>JBBPBX010073230.1:7568-17882 GCA_038048925.1 Garcialebias charrua | reverse complement strand
CGCGGAAGTCTTCCTCAGTTTCCAGTAGCAGAATCCTCCGCCTAAGCCAAAGAGCAGCGCACCTGCTACCATAAGTCCAATTATCCACAGATCTTCCACGTCCTCGACTGAAAGAACGGTCAGACACATCAACTTCCACTCGCCCCACGAGTCCATAATGTAACCAACCGCATGCGTGTCGAGGGGGCACGCCGGTTCTCCTGGTCCGGAGCGCTTCGTGGAAAAAATTTTATCGATAGAGGAGACAGCCCACGCAATTAAATCCATTTTCCAAATTGCTTCGAGTGAGCACTGAAGAGTTGCAGACGAGACAAAAATGCAAAAGCAGGGAGGAGGAAAACTTTAGGGCAGGAGAGGAGCAGAGAGTGACCTGCTTTGCCAAGAGCTGGAAGTAAAGAGGAAGGTACGACAAAGAAGGCCCAAGACGATTGAACAGTTAGAGGCCTGTATTAGACATGAATGGGAGAGCATTCCTATTTCTAAACTTGAGAAACTGGTCTCCTCTGTCCCCAGACGTCTGTTGAGTGTTATAAGAAGAAGGGGAGATATCACACAGTGGTAAAAATGGACTTGTCCCAACTTTTTTGGGATTTGTTGACGCCATGAAATTTTGAAACTACCTGTACATATTTTTTCCCTTAAAATGATACATTCTCTGTTTAAACTTTTGATCTGTGATTTGTGTTCTATTCTGAATAAAATATTAGATGTAGTCACCTCCACATCATTGCATTCCGTTTTTATTCACAATTTGTTTAGTGTCCCAACTTTTTTGGAATCTGGTTTGTAATCAACTGTATCAAATGCAGCACTGAGGTCTAACAGGACCAGTAAAGACACAAGTCCATTGTCTGAGGCCATGAGAATGTCATTAGTGATGTTTACCAGTGCTGTTTTTGTGCTGTGATGAGCTCTAATCCCTGACTGAAACTCTTCAAACAGATTATTTCTTTGTAGATGTTCACGCAACTGACTTGCAACTATTTTCTCTAGAATTTTTTAGATGAAAGTTAGGTTAGATATAGGTCTATAATTGGCCAGAATTTCTGAATCAAGGTCAGACTTCTTAAGTAAAGGTTTAATTACAACAACCTTAAAGCGCTGTGGTACGTAACCATTCATTTAAGACAAATTCAACAGATCCAAAATGTGGACATTAATTAGGAGAAATACCTCTTTAAACTGTCTGGTTGGGATGGGATCTAGCAGACATGGGTGGTTTCGATGAAGCGGTTATTTTTGACAATTCAGATAGCTCAACAGGACAAAACTGTCCAAACATACATCAGTTTCTAGTATTATCTCTAAAGCTGCATCAACTGATAGGGGACCAGGGGTAGTAGAAGGAAGGATGGTTTGAATGTTCTCTCTAATTGAAATAATTTTATTTATAAAGAATCTCATGAAGTCATCACTACTTATAGTTGTAGGGATACATGGTTTAACAGAGATGGGACTTAGTCTAGCTACAATACCGAACAGAAAGCTAGGGTTATTTTTATTCTCATCTGTTAAAGATGAGTAATATAAAGTTCTAGTTTTACAGAGAGCTTTCTTATATGTTAGCAAGCTATCGTGGCAAGTTAAATAAAATTCTTCAATGTTATTGGAGCGCCGTTTTCTCTCCTGGTTTCCAGATATCTGTTTTAAAGTACGTAACTCAGAACCGAGCCAAGGAGCCAGTTTCCTTGATTGATTACTTTATTTTTCAGCGGAGCAGCTTTATCAAGTAAAGTTTGCATTGAAGTTGTAAAATTTTCAACTAGATTATCTAAGTCACTGCTCTCTGATGTACTCTCTTCAAGACAGAGGAAAACATTGATGGAAGAGATTGTTTAAATTTGGTTACAATATTTTCTGAGCTGTGTTTTGACATCTGGAACTCTTTTCTAAGACAAAACTATTGTGGAAAATGTCTACGTCTAAAAACATCTCTGTCATTATTAAAATAATTGGTACCACTGGGGCAGCACCGTGGCTCAGTTGGTAGAGCTGTTACCTCTCAGCTAGAAGGTCCCCGGTCCAAATCCCAGCCAAGGCCTTTCTGGGTGGAGTTTGCATGTTCTATCCCTGCTGCGTGAGTTTTCTCTGTGTACTCTGGTTTCCTCCCACAGAACAAAAACATGCATGTTAGACTGATTGGTAACTTTAAATTGAGTGAGTGAATGGTTGTTTGTCAATGTGTCCCTGGGATGAAATGGGGAACTGTCCAGATGTCCCTGTGATGGACTGGAGACCTATCCAGGTGTCCCCAACCTCTTGCACAGTGACTGTTGAATATGGGTACCAGTGACCTGTAAAGTAAGCAGCAGGTAAAGATGGTGGATGGATGGATGCTACAAGTGGTCCTCTCGGGATTTTTTTAAATTTTAGAAATAAACTTGAGTAGATAAGCTATAAATGTGGAGCCAGCTGCCAAGGTATGTTCAAAATTAGCAAGGTGGGTGGAGGAGGCAAACAAAATATTGTCTGTGGCCAAGAATACAGTCATCCAAGGCAAGGATATGAAAAAAATGAAGTTTCAAAATGTGAATTTTCAAAACATCCTGTTTAATACAAAGGCCCACTGAGGCCTTGAGGTTCTGTGGAATGGTGTTTTATTTCCAGTTTCAAAAAGACAGGAAAGTCCTTTTATTTGTGAAAGATGACAGAAGTCATACATTTTATGATTTTTAAAGAATAACTATTTGCCACTGATAGTTTCAGGTGTTTTAAATGTAAAAACAACTTTTCTTCTTCCCCTTCAGTTTTACACCATTTGTCACATTAGGATGGATGACGTCTAAAACTTGAAAATTGACAAAGTGTGTGTTTATTTTAGGCGTTATGAGGAGGACATGTACTGGAGACGTATGGAAGAGGAACAGCATCATTGGGATGAGAGGCGTCGTATGCCAGATGGAGGGTACCCACAGGGTCCTCCTGGTCCTCCTGGTCTTCTTGGAGTTCGACCTGGGATGCCTGGCCTGCAGGTACAGGGCCCTATGGTAAACAGTCATAACCGTCTTTTAATATCTTCATTTGCAACTTCATTTGCAAATCACACAAGTAAAATAATATATTTTATAATCCAACATTGGGGTCTGCGGCCTTTTACAGAGCCATTTTTATGTACATAGCTATGACTAATTTAAACAACATTAAAATGAAATTAATAATGTTTCTCTCCATATATGTATAAGTACAACTACACAGACCCTTTCCAAAAAGTTAGAATATCACAGAAAAATTGTTTAACTTCCATAATTCTATTCACAAAGTTAATCTTTAATAGATGATAGATAGATTCATGGCCCACAATTTAAACAATTTCAAGCATTTACTGTACAGTATTTGTTTATTTTTACATAATTTGGTCTTCCAGCTCATGAAACTCACAAAAACAGGATTTCAAAACATTGGAGTACTGTGAAGACCTCAACCCACACTACTCCGCTTTTGCAGGAAAAAAGAAAGAAATTAAGATCACAACAAATCAATCAAAATATGGTACTTTCAAAATGATATGTCAATCTTCAATACTTGGTTGGGAATCTCTTTGCCTTAATCACCTCGATGTGACGTGGCATTGAGGCAATCAGCCTGTGGCATTGCCTGGGAGTTATGGAAGCCCAGATTTCTTTGATGCTTGCTGTCAGCGCTATTCTTTGTTGCCGATTTTGTCATTAATAGCTAGTGAAGATTCTCTGTCATCCAGGACATGAAAGAAAAAACAAAAACAAAGTATAAATTATTATAAATACTGTAAAGTCCTGTTGTGTTTGTATTGAACTTGTTTGAATTTGTCATTATAGCCACGTTTACTTATTACACGATACAACAGCATGCCATACTGCTACTACTACTCTGCTACCATCTAGTGGCTGAAATTGGTACTGCTAAAAAAAATTCAGGCAGAATGAATGAAAACGGTCATATCTGTGCCAAAAATTGGTTTATAAATATGGGGGGGAAAATCCATAAATAAATCGCTTCAGCCTACAAGTTGAAGGGCATGCAAATTATGCAAAAAACTGTGACTTATAAGGCGAAAAATAAGATGTTTTAAACCCTTCCCACACTCTTGCAATATTTTTAAACAATACCCTGATGCATGCTTTTTTAGATTTTTAAACAATGTTTCTAAACTCTAAATGTTCTAAAAGAGCTCAGAATGTAATGATTTCAGCTCCCTGCCTCTGCCCTCTCTGCCACCTGCCAAGCACTCACTCTCGGCCACGCCCTCTTCTGCACTGCAGAGCGAAGATTTGACAGGGTACAGGATGGAGCTTCTCTCTTGCACACGTTTGCTGCACACAAGTGCAGCAGGTGCTAAATAATTTAAAATAATTTATTTAAAAAGAAAAACATCCATGCTAATCTTGCGGCTCATCTATCAATCAGCCAATTGTGTGTCATGTCCTGTCTTATGAAAAACCGCGAAAGAGCGAGTCCGCTAAAGTTGAACTGCAAAGTAGCGAGCAACTACNGGTCCCCCTTCCCATGGGCTCACCACCTGTGGGAGGGGCCAAAGGGGTGGTGCAATGTGGGATGGGTGGTGGTCGAGGGCGGGGACCTTGGCGGTCTGATCCTCTGTTACAGAAGCTGGCTATTGAGACGTGGAATGTCACCTCTTTGGTGGGGAAGGGGCCTGGGCTGGTGTGTGAGGTTGAGAGGTTCCGGCTAGAAATAGTCGGACTCACCTCAACACGTGGCTCTGACTCTGGAACCAGTTTCCATGAGAGGGGTTGGACACTCTTCCACTCTGGAGTTAGAAGCTGTTGGCAGCACGGTGGCACAACTGGTAGAGCTGCTGCCTCTCAGCGAGAAGGTTGCCGGTTCAAATCCCGGTCCGGGGGCCTTTCTGGGTGGAGTTTGCATGTTCTCCCCGTGCATGCGTGGGTTTCCTCCGGGTACTCCGGTTTCCTCCCACAGACCAAAAAACATGCATGTTAGGCTGATTGGTGACTCTAAATTGACCCTAGGTGTGAGTGAGAGAGTGGATGGTTGTTTGGTGTGAGTGAGACAGGTCCCTCTTGTAAATGAGTCCCCGTGACTCAATGAGGCTAGCCTGTATAAATAAAGGTTGAATGAAAAAATGAATGAAAAGAAGCGGTACACTACTAACACTGTTTATAGTGGGGGTGGTGTGCCACTGACCTCAACTCGGGATGTCATGGGTCGGTGGGCAGAATACTTGGGAGAGCTCCTCAAACCCTGTGGCACATTTTCCACTGAGGAAGCGGAGCTTGAGGACTTTGGGTCAGGCTCTCCAATCTCTGGTGCTGAGCCCACCAAGGTGTTCAAAAAGCTCCTCAGTGGCAGGGTCCCAGGGGTGGATGAGATTTGCCCCGATTTCCTTAAGGATCTGGATGTTGTTGGGTTGTGTTGGCTTACATGACTCTGCAATATTGCGTGGACATCAGGGACAGTTCCGTTGGATTGGCAGACTGGGGTGGTGGTCCCCCTATTCAAAAAGGTGGACCGTAGTGTGTCTTCCAACTACAGGGGATCACGCTTGAAAAGGTCTATTCAGTGGTTCTGGAGAGGAAGGTCCGTTAGATAGTTGAACCTCAAATTCAGGAGGAGCAGTACGTTTTTTTGTCCTAGTCGTGGAACACTGGACCAGCTCTACACCTTCAGCAGGGTCCTGGAGGGTGCGTGGGAGCCCAACCAGTCTACATGTGCTTTGTGGACTTGGAGAAGACGGTTCAAAAAGAAGCAATTTTGTTGCATCCAGTCGAGCCCTCCGGTAATCCAAAATCACGTCGTCCACACTTCCAAACAGCTGAAGAACACACATCCCCGCTGCTCTCCGCGCTTCCTTTCACACTTCACAAAAGGGGCATTTCCACCGGAACCAGCTGGCTTATCTGCCGGCGTGTCGGAGGATAATTGCTCCAGAACAATAAATGAGTGGACAAATTTTAGGATATTTTAGGTGCATAATATTTATTGGTGATTTCAGGCTGTCGCACTGTGACCCATGCCTTTTGGTTTGAGGTCCAATAGACTGGCAGCGTTTTCTTATCAATGTTCTTGAAGGCTCTTGGGTTCTCGGACTGGTACACCAACAGCGGTTTCAGCCTACAGTCTCCAGCAGCATTCCCTCGAAACAGCAAGGTCAAACGTTCCTTGCCAACTTTGTGACCTGGAGCTGTTCTTTCGTCCCTGCTGATGTAGGTGTGGTCGGGTAACCTCTTCCAAAAGAGTCCTGTTTCATCCACATTGAAGACCTGCTATGCCGTGTATCCCCCATCCGTGATTATTGCAGCCAGTCTGTCTGGGAATGCACCTGCTGCCTGGACATCTCCACTGGCGGCCTCACCTGTTGAAATGCACACGACACGATTAAGCTCATGTAACACTGTAATAAAGCTGATGTAACACTAATAAAGCTCATGTAACCATGTAATAATGCTGATGTAACATAAGTGTAATAAAAAGAGAAATGAAAAAAAAAAGAGAAATAAAACACATGCTCACCTTGTATTTTGATGTTATGAAAATTGGTTCTGTCCTTAAATCTTTGAAACCACCCTTTAGATGCAATGAAATCTTCTGCTGCACTGCCCTCAACCCCCCTCTCTGCTTTTAAAGTGGCATAGATCCGTCGAGCTTTCTCCTGAATTACGGAGAGGCTAACGGGAACGTGTCTCTGGTTTTGATCTTCCAGCCATAAAATCAACAATTTCTCCATATCGACAATAAGACTGGACCTTTGTTTAGTTATTATTGTTGACTTCATGGGCGCTGAAACATGTTCAAGGATCCAAGCTTTATCTGCAATATCGTTGATACAGTTGAACGCAGCAACCCTAATTTTTGACCGATCTCCGTCGGCTTTAAGCCCTGATCAGCAAGCTTAATAAGCTCCATCTTCTACTCCATCGTTATTGCTTTGCGTTTCTTACCCGCCGCCGCGCTCCCATCCGAAGACTTATTTGCTCTCTTGGGGCCCATTTTCAAAGTTCGCACACGTTAGCTAGCTAATACTCGCAAAAAAAATCGCTCTCTCTCGTTTTCACTGTTCGGCAAACTTACCACGCGGCTCGGCTCGCTCCGTTACCTTAAAATACCTTTATGAATCTGTATCACTCCGCCTTTGTCCTTCAGGAGATACAGTACGCTTGTATACATCCGCTGCTGTAGTTTCACATTGTCACTGCACCCGCCCCCTCCACCCGAGAGCACGTAGCTACGCGGTAAATTTCCATTGTCATGCGCCAAGGTAACCCCTCCCACCACCCTTCACCCCCCTCCATCTCATGTAAATTTCCGCTGTGATAACAATTTCAGGTGCCGTAATGATGCATCTACGCCGTAACTCGATTCTATGCTTTTCAACGGAGCGCGTTCGTAAGTCCGGATTGCCGTAAGTCGAGGGCATCGTAAGTCGAGGGCTCCCTGTACTGTATATACTGTAGGTATAACTTTGTGATAGTAGCCAAGACTGATCTCCAACATGTTCTTTAAGCATTAGTGAATCTCTCAAGATCTTCTCACATTAACATGATAATGGGCATGTTGTCATTTCAAAGGCTGACCATCATGGCTACAGCCCATTTTCTTGTCATCGTGAAATACGTAAACCTCTGGAATGGAAGGTAGCAGGTGTTTAGCATTCCCTGGTGGAACGTTGTGCCTTAATCATTTTGAATGTTTGGCGTGGTTCATATGCTGCATTGAATTAATTCTCAACTCAATGGAACTTGATTTCTTTGTGTAGCATAATGGCAAAGTCAAAACAATTAAAATATTTGTTTTTTGTTTTTTTTAGCCTCCACGTCGTCCTGACTCTTCTGATGATCGCTACGTCATGACCAAGCATGCAGCCATTTACCCTTCAGAAGATGAGCTCCAGTGTATTCAGAAAATAGTTTCTATAACAGAACGAGCCCTCAAACTGGTCTCTGACATCATCACAGACCAGGAAAACTCAAAGGAAGAGGACAACGAGAAGAAAGAACCAGCTAATGACAGGTGTGGTAACAGAACAGATTTTTGAAGATCCATCCATCCATCCATTTTCTTCCGCTTTTCCGGGGTTGGGTTACGGGGGTAGCAGCTTAAATAGGGAGGTCCAGACTTTCCTCTCCCCAGCAACTTGGGCCAGCTTCTCCGGGGGAATCCCAAGGCATTCCCAGGCCAGCCGAGAAACATAGTCCCTACAGCGTGTCCTGGTTATTCCCCTGGGCCTCTTCCCAGTGGGACGTGCCTGGAACACCTCACAAGGGTGGTGTCCAGAAGGCATCCTAACCAGATGCCCGAGCCACCTCAACTGGCTCCTCTTGATGTAGAGAAGTAGCGGCTCTACTCTGAGTCCTTCCCGGATGACCAAGCTTCTCACCCTATCTCTAAGGGAGAGCCCAGACACCCTGTGGAGAAAACTCATTTTGGCCGCTTGTATCCGAGATCTTGTTCTTTCGGTCACAGCCCAAAGCTCATGACCATAGATGAGGGTAGGAACGTAGATCGACTGATAAATTGAGAGCTTCGCCTTTTGACTCAGCTCTCTCTTCACCATGACAGACCGGTACAGTGCCCGTTTCATTGCAGACGCCACACCTATCAATTTTTCGCTCAATTTTTCCCTCATTCGTGAACAAGACCCCAAGATACTTGAACTCCTCCACTTGGGGCAAGACATCCTCCCCAATCCGGAGAGGGCACTCTACCCATTTCCAGCTCAAGACCATGGCCTTGGATTTAGGGGAACTGATCCTCATCCCGGCCGCGTCAAACTCTGCTGCAAACCGCTCCAGTGAAAGTTGTAGATCATGACCTGATGAAGCTAATAGGACCACATCATCTGCAAAAAGCAGAGACGCGATCCTTAGGTCACCAAAACGGATCCCCTCAACACCTTGGCTGCACCTAGAAATTCTGTCCATAAAAGTTATTAACAGAATCTTTGTCAAATGGCAACCTTGACGGAGTCCAACTGTCACCGGGAATGAGCCCGACTTGCTGCCGGCAATGCAAGCCAAGCTCGGACACCAGTCATACAGGGACCTAACAGCCCGTATCAAAGGGCCTGGTACCCCATACTCCCGGAGTACCTCCCACAGGATTTCCCGAGGGACGCAGTCGAACGCCTTCTCCCAGTCTACAAAGCACAAGTAGACTGGTTGGGCAAACTCCCATGCACCCTCCAAGACCCTGCTGAGGGTGTAGAATTAGTCCAGTGTTTCGCAACCAGGACGACAACCATTCTGTTCCTCCTGAATCCGAGGTTGGACTATCCGTCGGACCCTCCTCTCCAGAACCCCCAAATAGACCTTATCAGGGAGGCTTAAGAGCGTGATCCCCCTGTAGTTGGAAGACACTTTACGGTCCCCCTTTTTGAATAGGGGGACCACCACCCCAGTCTGCCAATCCAGGGCATCTGCCCCTGATGTCCACACAATATTGCAGAGTCGAGTAAACCAACACAACCCCTCAACATCCAGAGCCTTAAGGAACTCTGGGCAAATCTCGTCCACCCCTGGGACCCTGCCACCGAGGAGCTTTTTAACCACCTTTGTGACCTCAGCACCAGAGATTGGAGAGCCCGACCCAAAGTCCTCAGGCTCCACTTCCTCAGTGGAAGACATGCTGGTGGGATTGAAGAGGTCTTCGAAGTACTCTGCCCACCGACCCACGACATCCCGAGTTGAGGTCAGCAGCACACTACCTCCACTATAAACAGTGTTGGTAGTGTACCGCTTTCCCCCTCTGATAAGCTGGATGGTGGACCAGAATCGCCTCGAAGCCGTACGAAAGTCATTCTGCATGGCCTCTACGAACTGCTCCCACGCCCAAGTTTTTGCCTCAGCGACCACCCGAGCTACATGCCGCTTGGCATCAGCTGTTTCCGGGGTCCCACAGGCCAAAAAGGCCAGATGGGACTCGTTCTTCAGCCTAACAGCATCCCTCACCGCCGGTTTCCACCACCGGGTTTGATGGTTTCCGCCGCAACAGGCACCAACAACCTTACGGCCACAGCTCTGATAAGCCGCCTTGACACTAGAGGCACGGAACATGGCCCACTCGGACTCCATGTCCCCCAGAACGTGTTTGAAGCTTAGAAGATTAGAAGAACAGTTCTTATTTTTAAATAAATTGTGCTTTTAAGTGTGAGACAAGCTTGTCTTTTAAAAACAATGTCCCACATCCAGCTTACTCCCCAACAGATAAGAGCACATTAGTTCCTAATGGAGTTGTTCCTTCATTCATGTCCGCGTGAGGGTTCAGTATGAGGGAAGTGGCTGCCTTTAGGTTTTTAGCTAGTGTACCTGCATTGTGAGCTGCTGGTTTAGCATTACATCAGTGCCGACAGGTAGTTGGAGTGGG